>JAAGNO010003858.1:39611-95645 GCA_033439905.1 Ceryle rudis | reverse complement strand
GGCCTTCTTGGCCGCCTGGGCACACTGCTGACTCATATTAAGCCAGCTGTCCACCAGCACTCCCAGGTCCTTTTCTGATGGGCAGCTTTCCGGCCACTCATCCCCAAGCTTGTAGCATTGCCTGGGGGTGTTGTGACCGAAATGTAGGACCCGGCACTTGGCCTTGTGGTACCTCATACAATTGGCCTCAGCCCATCAATCCAACCTGTCCAGGTCCCTCTGTAGAGAGAATTTATGGGGCCTGGTGGCAACAAGCCCCCCTGGTGTGGGCTCACACAGAAGATGGAGCCAGGCCCTTTCTGAATGTCCACCTCAGTGGGGGACAATAAGCATGAGATGCACAACAGAAAACTCCAGCTAGCTTTATGTCAGAGTGCTTTGGCACAGCGAGATGCCGTCCAAAAAGGCTGGGAGATATCCAGCCATGGAAACAGTCACAAATGAAGAGCAAAAGGCCCTGAACAACCCTCTCTAACCAAGAAGCCAGCCCCGTTCTGAGCTGGAGTTGGGACCAGCTGACTTCCAGAAGTCCCTTCCAACTTACATTATTCTTCGATACTCATCTCAAATAAACAATTTTTTACATTAGCTATTCCATCTTGGCTTTTTACTTATCAGTCAGTCTCAGAAGTAATGTATTACTCCATGGGCTGTAGGGCAGCTTGGAAGATCTCTCACTTCTGGAGAAGAAATAGGAGCAGCAAGCTGAGAGAGACTTGACAGGGTGCTTGAGGCTTTCATGATCTAATTGAACAGAAGGTGAATTTTATCTGACTTGATCCTTATTTAAATCCTCTACTCTCATGCTCTGAAGTTTATAACCTCTTCTTTTACTCCCAGCGCAGAGTTACATGGCCTTCAGAGCTGGCGTGACTCATCCTGGAGGGTACTGCTGTGCATGGTCATTTGCTTGAGCTGTTGCCTTGCTGTGAGAAATCTGCTGTAAGAGAAAACTGGAAACAAACTTAACCTCGTTTTGGATTGTCCACTGGAGTGGTGAGAATTAGGAATCCATTTTTATTTACTCACATTAAAGTGAATTGTACTGCATGCCCATGGAAGCACAGGCTACAACTAAGGAAGATGCTGCTTTTGTGCAAGAAATGCCACAAAATTTAAAGTACGTCTAGGTACAAGGTCTGTGAAAGAGCCAGGAGATCCTGCCTTCAAATATGATCTCTTCAAAGCAGTGTCTGCCATTTTTGGTGTGCCTTGCACAGACTTCTCATTTAGAGAATGTAAAACTCTAATGAAATGCTGAACAGCTCTGA
Source organism: Ceryle rudis (assembly GCA_033439905.1). NCBI lineage: Eukaryota > Metazoa > Chordata > Aves > Coraciiformes > Cerylidae > Ceryle > Ceryle rudis. The sequence goes on along the minus strand of JAAGNO010003858.1, from coordinate 94,374 downwards.
TGTGTGAACTGAGTCTGACATCCACTGCAAAGCAGGGCTCCTGAAGGGCTTCTTTCTGCCCCAGGCAGATAAAATATTTCTGCCCATCTTTCTTGTTCTCTATGGACATGGTGCACGTGGCTGCCCACCCAGGAGGTCTGCTGGTCCTGCCAGCCAGGAGTGTTGCCAGCTCTGCCCCAGAGCTCCCTGTTGGGGCAGAAATTTCCTGCTCATTAAAAAGAGACAAAGGACAATTAGGTTGCAAATAAAATGTGTTACCTCTGCTTGGAAGGCCTGTCAGTCCACCATGCCATCACTTTCTCTAGGGTTAGAGAAAGTGCCATGCCAAACTCTCCAGCCCATGTTAGTTGTTCCATCACTATTTGCAGCAAGCCTGATCAGGGCCTGAAGATGAAGATCTACCCCTAAATTTAAGGTCTGCCCCTCAGTGTCTGCTCCACAACACTTGGATCCTGGCCTGGAGCCTTCAGACATTGTGTCTGTAGTTAGTTTTGGTAATTAACCCATCATCTCTACACCCTGCACTACACTATCTTTCTCCCAGCTCATCAGAACAACACTATCTCTTTTAGTATTACTTCACTAAATGCAGCCCCATCCACAGCTTAAACCCTGGCCTCTTTAATTAACTGACAACTTTAATCCACATTACACTCTGTTTATCTGGAAACTGACTTTTACTTCTGATAAGCCATGATCTAATTGCTCACTCTCCTGGGCAGAAGTGCAGAATCAATGCACCGCTTCACCCAGGCAGTTACCCAATATGCAAAAGCACTCCAGCTTGTTGCAGCCTCATATTAATCCCCAGTATTAAAACATGTGCTGGATGCAGTAGAGGTGGTGAGGAGGTCCTCATGGCCTTTCTCCTCCCTCCTTCCCTCTCTCCCTTCCTCCCAGCATCAAGACCTGTACTGCATTCAGCTGGCAGGAGCAGAGGCAGCATCACAGGCTGCTGGCATTTTATCTTCCTGCCCATGTAGGGCACCCTTTTCTAGACCTAAAAGCAGAAGACAGTTTTACAGCAAGAGGTCAAAGTCTTGGTCCCACTGAACTTAATATACAAGAAACTGGTGTAAGTTTGGCTCATATATTCCAGACTTTTTTTGCTGTTTGTTTTTTTCAGCTTTTAGGAAACTCTCAGACCCCAGAATGCAAATCAACATTTGCATTCAGCAAAAACTTTTCAGGCATTTTCTCCTCTCCAGAAATGAGGGTTTTCCAAAAAATTCCAAATGCATTTCAGCTGTTTTGCTGGAGTTTCTAAAAAAATTTTTACACTGGGGTCAGGCGTTTGTTTTATCTGTCATTAGGTCCTGCCTCTGTTAGCCTGTGCAGACAGTTCTCTGCTGTTGCATTGTTATGGAAATCTGGCAAACCATTTTAATTTGAAGTCACATTTCCAGTTACAGATATCTTCCCTTTCACCCCCCTCTTGTGGAGAAACAAATGAGAGAGAGGCATTGCAGGGAGATGCATAAAATATGCCAGCTCAAAATGATACGTTTGTGTCCTTGTTTAGTGCTGGTGGGGACACGGAAGTGAAAGGATGTGGAACACGAAAACTACAGAAACACCTGGTCATTGCTTGGTAGGAAGGAGAGATGGGAAGGGATCTTGTCAAGGAGGGCTGCCCAGACAGCAGGAAGGAGAGAACAGGGAAACAGCTTCTCCATGCAGGAATCACCACAGTGTGGATGCAGAGGAGTGCATGTGTGAGTGTGCCCAAAGGCCCTTCGATGTCTACGGAGCAATGCAGGGTGGGAGCCAGCACCACTGGCTCTAGGTGGTGAGATACTACCAGGCACAGCTTAGCCATAACCTGCTGCAAGGAGCAGGAGAGCGATGGAAGCCTGTGCCCTGGGTGAAACCTGCAGGCTGTGCAATGTCTTGTACTGGCCTTTGTACTGGTTCCAGCTGGAGCAGGTCTCAGCCCTGGGCCTCTCCTGTACCTGATCTGCTGTGTGCCCAACCACCACACCAGTCAAGGAGAAGAGCCTACGTGCCTTCCTTCTGTCCCTGCGTGATCACTCGTAGAAAGGATTGCTGCTTGCCATGGTATGGTAGCTCACACATGGAAGTGGATCAGTGCTTCATCCTTCTGTTAAAGCATCACCAGACAGTCTGCTGCCCACACCAGTATCACCTTTCTTCTTCTGTTGCTTTGCTGCCTTCTTAGTGGTCCGGGCTCCAGCTTCTCTGTAGCGTGTCTGTAAGCTATTTGCAAATCCTTTGTCTGGAACAGTCAGCAGAACCACAAATCATGGGGCTCACTTGCTCCTGTCCCCTTTCCAGTTGCAAGGCAGGCGTTCATATGTTGCAGCCATACATTGGCCTGAGCCGCATGAGCCTGCAGGGAAGGGAGCTGGGAGAATGCTTGCTGTTACCCACCACTATTTTGGAGACTGGGCTTGCAGTATTTCTACATGTTGTTAGTCCAGGTCTCAGAAGGATCAGGGAGAGCTATGCAGCACTTCTCTGGTGCCTGAGCAGTTCTCTCCATTCTGAATGGCTGACTTCTCTCAGAAATGTAGAGATTTGGCTGCTTCATGTCATGAGTTGCACAGGTGAAACTCTTAGCAATGCTCTGAGCCACTTGTAACTCTTAAAGACGGCAATACATGTAATTGCTGCATTGTGCCAGACATGGAGATTGGGTTCTATAATGGGTCTCCATTAGCCACTCCTCAGGTGGCATTAGAAGTAATGGCCGCTGATTTCCACCTGAAGGCCCGCAGGGAGGGACAGGGCTTCTTGGGGGTCTGGGGTGGGATGGAAGGGGGCTGTGAGAGGCTCCTCATACAAGGAGCTGCTTCAAAGGACAAGTTTTTTTCATGAAGCACAGTGAAAACTATCCTGCATTGCCTGGTGCTTTCCATAGCTGAAACTTTATACTTTCCTTCCATCCTTATTTCCTCACCATCCATTAATCCTGGTGCCCTTTTGATCCCTCAGTATTGCAACATCAGCAGCATAGGGATCCTGAAATGCTCCAAAGTAATTTCCAGCTTGCTGTCCCTGACATAGAGACCTTGTTATCCCATAGTGCCTGAGTCCATCTGCACTTTCCTAGGGGATTTTATTCCTGTGGGTTATGGATATTTTTATGAATGACAGAGGTAGTGCTGTGGGAACTGGGGGAAGATGCACATTCTTCCTGCATCAGTGGGGATGTCCTTATGGACAGCACACGCACAAACTGGCCCCAGTCAGAAAGCTGTGGCAACTACAGTACAGCATCTAAACCCCAAACAGAGAGAGGAGAGATCATGATGACAGCAGGATGAGCCTATCTGTGCCTGCCTGACACCCTAAAAAGCAGAAATAACATCTTGGGCTCTCACCTGAAGTCAACAGGTATATATGTATGTACAGCTGTGACAGGGATTGAGCTACCTTCTCCTACTTTCTCAGGAAAAGAAGGGGACTTTGATTATATTTTTATTTATGTCTTAGTAACCTTTAAGTCATGGTTTAATCACATTTGATCAACAAAACATGACTGGAAAATGAGAAGTCAGATGTTTCATTTTGAAAGTACCCAACGATGCTTTGAGTTTTTTTAGCTCTGATTTTTCTTTTCACTGGATTGTTTTAGCAGAGAAAATCTGTACTTCTTTGGTTTAAATTTAAAAAGAGTTTCATTTGACCTAAAATGCCCTTTTTTCAATGAGTATTCTGTTCATTTTGAAAACCAAATACTTGGCAACTTTCAGGCAGAACGCCATCCTCACACTAGTATGGTGCTGTTCCTAACTGCTCCCCAGACACCCCTCCCCTCTGCTCCAGGTCATTAGTTCACTCTACATATGAACATGCTTTTATCCTCCTTCCTGCCCCCAGCTTGAAAATAAATACTATGCCCTACACTTCAGTGTGATCAATAGTGAGCCCTTCCTAGATGGTAGCTGTTGCACTTCTGTTTGTGGTTATTTGGGTTGTTTTGTGGTCCTTGGACCTCTCTGAGGGTGAATTTTGCCCTAAGGAACAAAGCAGGGTAGAAAAGAAAGGCACAGTTGTGTAGAGATGTCAAGCTCAGAGAGTATAAAGGAGATATTTTCACCCCCTTTACTAGCTGGCCTTGACCTTTTGTTGCCTGGCACTTGCTGTTTTCCTCCAGATCCGTATGGCATTGATTGGCTGAGGAAATTGGGTGGAACTGTATTTACTGACTTGTCCATGCACAAAGGAAAGGGGAAGCTGTTTTATTACAAAATCATCATTTAGCTGCATGCATAAAATGCCCATAAATGGAAGCAATAGCAGACCAGGATCTGATGAAAAAAACACTAGCAACCCCTGCTCAATACTGAGCTCTTGTAAACTTCTTACTGGAGCTCCAGCCCAACTGGGCACACATGGGCACCAGAATGCTGATGGGCTTCATCCCCCACTGCATAGCTGAGAGGGTATTTCTAGTAGGTATTCCTCTCACCTCAGTTATCAGACAGCTTTTTATCTGGTCAGTGGAACAGTGGCTGTAACAGACTTTGAGGATACTGCCAGGTTTGATGGTTACCGGGCATAAAATTCCATTCATATACTGCAGCTTCTATAACACAGACAAATACTCAGAATTCCAGGAGCTATGGGGAGGGGAGAAAGTCTTCTTCTATCAGGCATCTCTGCCTGTTTTCCTGGGTTTCTCCAACTCTCTAACTCCTCTTGCGGGATAGTATATTTTTTTTTTCTCTTTATTAATCTTAATTTACACCAACAAGTGGAGTAAATAACAGGAAGTATTTTTAGATGGGAAGATAGGGCATTAATTACTGTAAAAGACTTGAGAACCCAAAATATCTGTGGTGTTAGGCATGTAAATTAAAGGAAGTCATCAACAGATAGATCAGGTTGTTTCACCTCGCCTATATTACTGGGCCAAAAAGGAAAACATGAAAAATCGAGAAGATACCTGAACAGTCTGGTGACACAGAAAGAGGCAGCCAAGATAGACAAAAGTGGAAGAAAACACATCTCCTTTTCTGAAAAGAACATCTTAAAAAAAAAGTCATTTTTGAAGCATTTCTGCATGAGACAGCCATTTGGCTCCTAGAGCTAGAATATGGGCCAGAAGTAATCAGGAACGGTGGGCAGAGGCAGCATACATTACAAGGGAGCCTGCATGTGGGTTCTTATCACTTGCAAGCTAATAGAGGATGAAGACAGCTTAATCCATGAAAATATGGAACAATGACAACCTTGACTTCATGAGTCATAAAAATAGGGGGAATAGGAAAAGGAAAAAAAAAAGTAATAAATGAGAGAGGGAGAGAAGTAAAAAGCAACAGCATTTGAATCGACATGCGTCATTAATGGATGAGGCCAGAGAGAGAAATAATCAATCCCAAGGCAGACCCGAGCAGTGACTGCTGCTCGCGTGTGCAGGGAAGCCTGCAGGAGGGGAAGGGGAGAGGAGAGGACGTCAGAGGAAGCGCCAGGCATAGAGAGATGCTGACCCATTTGGTGACAACCCAATTTCTTAGCCCGGGTGCTGGCAGTGCTCACTTAGCCTGGTGTCCTCCTGCCAAGTACAGCCAGCTGTCAGTCCCTGACAAGTTCTCCCCACAGCAGCAAGAAAAAGCCCTAGTGACAACAGCATGGTGCAGGCTTGCTGGGTGGGTTACAGCTCACCTTTCTCCTTGAGAGCTGAGTAAAGGCTGCATTTTGCAAGCATCTGGCAAAAAGGCAGTGACCGGAGCCCTGCCATGGTAATGGTAAGATTAATTAATAACCATTGGAACAACTTAAGAGGGGCTGTTGTGGATTTATTCATCACTAGGAAATTTTAATTAGCCATCAAATATTTTCTTTTCCAGTGATAACACACTGTCTGTGAAGGCTGAAGGCTGTGAGAGGTCAGACCGGGTGGCTGCAGAGGTCCCCGATGATGTAGGTGGGAACATGACAGGCTGCTAGTCCACAAGAGACAGGCAGCCAGCCACACAGACAGATGCAAAGTAGCACATCTCATTCCTCCTGAGATGACCATCCACATGGAGGTGATTGGGCCTTCATTCGCAGTGTAAAAGCTACAGCTGCTAATGGAGAGGGCTTTCAGCACAATCTGTAGGCATCTCATCCCTGGCCTACTCCTTACCTTCTTAATTCTTACTAACCCACTCCTCCACTAATTACCAGAAAAGGAGTCAGCTACGTGAGATCCATGGCATTTTCTTGTCTGGAACCTCAGCTATTTTTATCAAAAAATACACTGAGTTAGTCAGGTCAGATCTATTTCTGGAAGCCTTCTTGTTGCATTTTATACCATTTTGTATTAAACTCCACATCTTTCATTATTCCTCCCTTCAAAATTAGTCAAATGCCTGTCATACTCCTGAGATTAAGCTAACAGATCAATTATTGCCTGGATCCATTTCCCTTCCCCTGCACCGTCTTTGAAATAAGCAGCCTCAGCTGTTCTCCAGCCTTGTGGCCCCCGCTTGATTGCACAGGCTTGTCCAAAAGCCTGGCTGCCAGGCAGGTAAAATCAAGTGTCTGCTTTCCAAATAGTTTGGGATGGAGTTTACTGGCAAGATGAATCCATGGATTTCCTCTGCCATGGATTTCATCTTTCCTCAGATGTCAGTGCCCCCCCAGTCCAGATGATCCATTGAAATTTGCTCCTTTGCCACACAACCCATCATATCAATCTGGTTCTGGTCTGTGTTATTGCAACACCTTTCACCTTGCCAGTATCTTGGTGTGGTAAAGTTTTCTTCTTGGGGTATCAGACAGATGCCTTCTAAAATTCAGTCTGGCATTGTCACATACTTTACCTACTCATGGTTCATCTGGTGGAAGAGCTCAGACATACAGAAGCTCTGCCTGTTTATGTTGAACTAGTATATGCTGTTAATAACTATATTATAATTACCCTTTCATCCAGTTTTCTTGAGCCTGCAGTAAGATTCCATAGGCTGTATAGTCACACTGGCACTCCTTCGACAGATGAGTACAAGGGGTTTTTCCCATTTTGGTTGTCCTATAACACACTTTTTTAAAGAGAGATTGCATATTTTGCTATCAGCTTAGCTATTACATTTCTTTATCCCTTTGCAGAAACTTAATCATATCTAATTTTTTTTTTCACAGGTCCAATTTATAGATGTAATACGGTATCCAGTTTCCCAGGGACTCTTAAAAGTTTCGGTCCTTGCAACTTGTTACTCAATACATTGGTTTGGGTACCTCTGTTCCTGAGGTACTTTTTGGTATCTCAATTCCTCAGGAAGCCTCAGCCTTTTTTAACCTGAAAATCATATATCTGGCATGCAAATACCTCTCCAAACATCCCCTGCAACAAGTCAAATTGATGCTTTTCCCTATAGTGTCCCTAGCCTTTTAAATTGCCTTGTCAGCTCATTTACAGACCTGTAGTTCAGCAACCCTCTGGCAAGCTCCATGCTTCCTCTGTGCCTGAAATGTTCTTGTTTTCTTTAATATCTTCAGCATGTTCTGGATCCTTCTCAGACTCAGAATTTTTATATCACATTTCACTTGACGTCTTTCCATTGGCATTATTCACTGTAGGCCACTCCTTTCCAAAGGAAGGATTTTGGGGGTCAGACTTGCTTTTAACCCTCCTTTTAACCTTCAATAGATGTTGATTATCATGGGTGTCATGTATGGAAAACTGAGCTGAGGCAAGGCCTGGTGGTGCCCAGAATGCATTGGGTAGCCCTGCTTGTCCATTGACATCCAGGAAAATATGCAACCCCCTGTTCTGCCTGGCACAGGGTCTGCTACTCTAGAGCAGGCTAAGGAGCCAGAGGCAGCAGCCTCTTTAATGCCTTCCAGGTCTTTCTACTGAATCTCAATAATCAGATAGTTGGAGAGGAAACAGAATCCAGAGTGTGACCTGGAGACCTGAACACTGGTCATTCCCTCTGGACTTTGCTAATATGAGAGATTGCATCACCTGTCCCATTACGCTACTGTGACTTCAAAGGCATAATGATAAAATCTGCTATACAAACAAGCTGCATTCACTACTCAGGACTTGCACTGCAAAATTGTTTTCCTGCACTACTCTCTGACTCTGTCTCTGAACCCTCAGCACCTGCTGAGCTGCCTGCTCCATCCACTGAATGTGGGGCAGTCAGCTGCAGACATATGGACCTCACTGAGGTCTCCATGCCATGATGCTCCTGTCCTGCTGTCCCTACTGGGAAGCTGTCACTGGGGACATAGTAATATTGCAAGGCACTTGGAGGTATTTTAGAGAGGAAAGTGCTTCGGAAAGGCAGACAGCCTGCCTTCCTTCTCACTGACCACTGCAGGTGCTTTTGAAACAGGGAGTCATGTTTGCTGTACCAATTTTATTTGGAAAAAAAACACGGTCAGGGCAGTAGTAAAAATCTTAGATGATTTCCACTGACTAGTACTGAGCAGGCAAACAGCACTGTAGAAAGGCACTAACAAGACTGCACCATTCAGTTGGAACTCTAAATGCTGTCATCTCACAAAATAACTGCCTGAGCTCACTTCTCTGAAAAGGGCTGGCTTTGCTTTGATATGGTACTGAGGCAAGGATAATATTATCTTGTAATTTCTCCTGTTTCTCTTACCATGTTCCCCTCCTCTTACAGAAGGGATCACCTGAAGTATGGGGAGGCTGCTTTTTAGGGTGGACACAAGCTGAGTCTATCATGGCTGGGTTTTTCTGACAACAGTGGGGTGCAGATGATCTGTCTGTGCAACAAGCACCTCACCCACCAGCATGTGTCTTTTTCCAGTACTTCAGCAATAGGGTTGCAGGACTGTGCTGTTTTCCCTGCCACTCTCTTCCTCACCACATTGGGTTTCTCCTTGTAAAGGCCACAAAGCCGTGAGGCACATGCTGAGGGCTGGGCACACCAACAGGGACCCACACAACAGGGAACCTAGCTCTGCCACAGGCTAGATGCATGGCTGTCAGCAAGTTGCTTTGCTCTTCCCTTCCTTCACTGCCTACAAAACAGAAATAATCATTCTCAACCACTCACACTTGTGAATGGCTTGAGTTATTGCTACCCCACACAGTCAAATGCAACCCACAACTAATGATCTAAGGGATGATGACAGTCTGCTCAGGCCATAGCCATCCTGCTTGCTGCCCAAGAGCAGAGGCACCATCACCAGCCCTGCCCCTGGGTGAAGGCGTTGCTGCTTCTTGTTCTTCTTCTTGGGCCAGTGAGGGCAGAGCTCAGACCCCATGAGCTGCCCCATGCCTCTCCCTCTGTGGGGGCAGGGAGGGCTCCTTTTCACCTTTTCATGGCAAGCCAGATGATACCCCCTTTCTTCTGCCATGTGCTTCAGGGCAATGACATCACCCCATCTTCTAGTAAGAAAATATTGGTTCCACTTAGCTGCTCCTCACACACACGTCTGCATGTTGAAAGCAGTCCTCACAGTGTTTGTAAGTAATGGTGAGAGGAGTGTCCTACCAAGGGGAGGTCCAGATGGAATAAGGTGAGCTGCAAAGGCAGGCTATTGGTGTCCTTTCCACCGCATCAGGTCTCACTGATCTTTGGCTTCACCATCTAGTGCAGAAAGTGGCTTTACATGATGGCTGCAATAGGCAGAAGTTTGAGGCATCCAGGTTCCCAAAAAGACATATAGTGGTTTCCTTTTGTAGGAAAAAATGCTGCTCTGGGGTGCAGGCTGGTGGGGTGGGCAATAGGATGGCTCTGCTCGCACCCAGAGCCACTGCTCCCATCTCAGCACTGAAGTCAGGATGATTATGATTTAGAATGACTTTTTATTTTTCCATTATGAAATAAAATTAACAGGCAGAGCTGACTAAAATGCGGTCCCAAGGTGGTCCCAGAACAGGAATGTCACTTCTCCAACTTCCTGTGCTGGCTCTGTCAGGCAAAGCTGGCTTCAAGCTCTCGGGCTTTGCTGCTGCTGCCCACTCCCCTGCCATGGCCAGGGATGGGGCACTGAGTGTCCACAGCCAGCTGTGCATGGCACAAGGGACCAGCCTCTGTGTGGCAAGGGGCTAGGGTCTGTTTCCCTTCCACAGCAATGACAGGAGAAATCGGGAGGAGCAGCACTCTTCTGGTAGTCACAAGAAGGAGAGGAGATGCATCATGCTTTGGAAGGAACAAATTACTTTTCTGTTCCTAGATGGGACTTTGGCTCTCAAAAATACAGTCTCTGAATAACCCATCCAAGTTTTCACTTACATTTCAGCTCATGCTCAACCAGAGCATTTGGAAATGGTTATTCACTTCACTAGGTACATTTGGGCCAGCTGCAGTGCTCCAAACAGCTGCCTGCTCTTTACCTTCACTCTCAGGCCTTAGTGCTTTAATTTGCAAGCGTGTCGCTGCGCTTAACTACATCTCCCACTTGTTTGGGCTTTACAGCTGAAGCAGTAACCCATCGTGAGGGATTTTTGATCCAAAGTCTCATGTGCACTTCTCCAGTGTCTGGATATGGGGCTGAGTACACTGTCTGTCATCTGTCTCTGCTCCTTCAAGGGAAAAGCTAAAGCCTGAGAGAGAGACAGAGGGAGAGAGAAATCCTATTATAGTTTCACAGGTCTAATCTGTCAAAGCAGAGCAGGAACCATTTTTCATTTTATAAGCACCCACTTTTAACCTTATTCAGTGATATTACCCTTTTCCACAATCAAATATTAGTTTAAATTATCTTGAGCTTAACACCTTATTACACAAAGCTTCTTAGAAATAGAAATAAAATAAATAATCTCACACAAAAGAGTATCGGACTGAAAGGGCCTGCAAATGCATGACTAATTCAAAGCCAATCAGATTTCAGATGTAAGGTACATATATTTATGAAACTATTATTCTCCTTCCTCAGAAAATGTTCTTTGTTAAAATTTTAATCCAACCAAGGTGTCTGCTGGAGGGGGGTCTTCTCCTGCAAGGTGAGATAGAGAATTTTCCTCTGATTTCAGCCAGTATAAGGCTAGAGTCCTCCTACTGCAAACAGTGTTGTGACAGGATTTTACCCTAATTTTACACTACTTCCAATGAGTATTTACCCTCTATTTTTTACATGCTTCTGAGATGAGTTTTCTTTTCAGAAAGGTAATTAATCCAAAGAGCTGAATCCTTCTGTAAGCTCTACAAGAGATCAGACCACTTCTGCGTATCACTCAGAGATAATAAAAGCTCTTTCAGGGAGTAACTTATTGGACATAATGAGATTCTTACTGGGGCACCTGCCATCAGTGCTACTTAACAGTGCTTGCTCCCAAATATCTCTTGAAATGTAACTGTGATTTTATTTTTTTTTCCTAGTCAACTAATAACTTTGTCCCTCAGAGACATCACTGGAAAAGGCACTCTCTCAGAGTGCCGTGTAGTGCTTTAGTCCGTGTCTAGGCAGTGACCTTTGTATGTCTGTGAGACTCGAAAGGTTCAGGTTTACCGTAAAGGGTGGTTGTCCCACTTAGCTCCCCTGCCGTGATGCCACCAGAAACAGGTATCAGAGGCCCTGCTGTGTGTTATCAAATGGGTTGCAGAGAAAACAGTTAAGTGGATCAGCTCCAGCCCCAGGGCATGGACTACATCATTGATGAGGAGCACACAGGACTTGTGCTTGAGTGCTGTGAAAAGGGGAAGGATGGGCCCATGCAGCTAGAGACAGACAAGGGAGGTAAAGAAGATCCATACCATTTACAAAGGCAGAAAGAAACTGCTGATAGGTAGTCTGCAGGGGAAGAGTGCAAGGGAGTGAACAGCAGGTGAGTCAGTGCTCTCCCCTTCAAAAAGGCACTAATTTCATTTGCTTTTCAGATGGCATTTCAGGGCTTAGACAAAACTGCAGGCATCTTCCAGGCTCCCTGAGCAGCTCTGCTCCAGCTCCAGGAAATGCTTTTTGTATATGCACAGCATGGCAAAAATCACTAGGCAGCACTATTACAGTTTGGTTACATCTATATTGCCCACAGCAACTTGTGGGTATGCATGAGCTGGGGCTAAGCTATATTGCTGAGGGACGTCTAGGTGGGAAAGCTCAGCAGCAAAACCTTTGGAGTTACCTAGGACAGCCAAGAGGGACTCTGAAATCATACACAGTTGTCTGCAAAGGCATAGCTGCGACTTTGCAGAATTTTGCAGGTTCTAGGATGAGCTTCCTCTGAATAAATTCTTTTCTTGAGGGGAGATGCTTCCTCCCTGGGAGCAGGACTTGATTTTTGGATGACGTCAGAACTGTCTGTTGCAAATTGTGCAACCTATTGCTCCCTCTGCAGAGCTGTAAATTCCCACTCAGTAACCTCAAAGCCTGTACATCTGCCCTGTCTCTTGCTCCCTCAAAGCCAGGGCTGCTTTATTTGCAGCTCAGCGCATGGCCTCTCTTGCACTGTCTGACCCTAAGCATCACCCTCGATACCTCTGCATAACTGAGCCCAGCTGCTCAGGGTGGGGAGCCGGGGAACAGCCAGAGCATGGAGTTGCAGTGGAGACCAAGCTGCTTGCAGGGCCACTGCACTTTGACCAGACATCAGGCCTCCCTGTACCTTGGGGATAACCAAGTGACACAGCTCTCACAAGACCTGATGAGCCTGACACTTCCCACCGCACTTCACTGGTCATGGCATTATCTCTGCCTTGATCCAGAAAGAACACCTTTCTGGTCCACCAAAAAAGGTTGGCCTGTTTTTGTATCTGGTGACTTAGTCAAACAAGTTGTCCCAAAGAGGTAGAGTCTCCTTGGCGGTTTAAAATGTGCCCAGTAACCATGGCTGAGCTGAGCTCATGTTGGTTATAGCCCTGCTTTTGGGGCAGGGCAGGGGTGAACTAGATGATCTCCACAGTTCCCATTCTTTTACTCTTTATTGGTTTACAGTTTATTTTAGCCCCTCCTGTATTTTTCACAGACAGAAATGTTGTAGCCCAAAGGAAAGAATTAGAAGGGAAAATGATTACTTTTGACAGTATTTGGTGTGGTCTGTTGCTGAAAAGAAGACGGGTGAGCAGTTACTCTGTCTTTTAAAGATGACAGATGGGGATACTAACATCCGTGCCTTCAGTTTGTTTCATTTTGTAGAGAAGTCATTTGAAACTGCTAGCATCTCTCACACAGCCCTGAAATGTGGCAGCCATAAATCCAGATACTGACTCCTGGGCTGCCCCTTGAATTGTACGCCTCTTTTCAATGGCATCTCAGTAAAGGGAAGGCTTGCGTGGAGATAACAAGCGTGCTGTATGCTCAGTTGATTGCCGTGAGATAGTCAAGAGCCAGAGCACACACACTTGCCACACAAATCAAATTTCAATAGGGAAACTTTTTAGCTGTTGTTGCTGTTTTTAAATAATCCCTAACTGGGCCTGTCCTTCCTTTCTCCCCATCTGTTTCATATCTGTAGTGAAGAAATAAAAATGGAGGGGAGGAATGCTCATATCCTGTTGCTCACTCACTAGCCCAGCATACTAAAAAACCCCTGGCTTTGTCTTTGCTTCACCTTCACTGTTGGATGGGGTTTTTTTCCAAGCTTCTCATGTAAACTCATTAACATCAGTTTTCCATCTGACCCACTTATAAATCTGCGTCACAGGTGATCTTTTAGCGCTGAGCAATCTCCCTCCACTTTTTTTCACATCCTAGTCAGGGGGGACGGTCCATGTGGGTCTTGGATGAACAGTGCTGCCTTTGCGTGGATCTATATTTATACATTTAACATCTGAATGCGTGCTCAGCCTTGCAGGACTTGTCTAGAGCAAACCATGCAGCATTTGTGTCAACACCTAATGGAGCCCTTTCCACCTCTGGATCCTGATGTGGCAAGTCTGTGCTGCCGTTGCAACGCCTGCTCTGCACAGTCAAACAATGCTGCTTTTTTTAGACTGACAACCTATAATACTGCTGGTACTGCGGAGAAGTGATAAAGGTAACATTTCACATCAACAGTCAGAAACAGCGTCTCTTCGGATAACTTGGCAGAAAAAAAAAGGAGAGGAAAAAGCACAAAGCAGAGTGCGCAATTGTGAGCAGTGATGACGTCTGTCGTCACATAATCTCTCCTGAGCCATATTTCAAGCAGGATTGGGTGACACTGTTGGAGGGAAAGTAAGAACCAGACACTGAAGGGGTGCTGGGATCCTGTTAATACAGTTCATCGTCCTCCAAGCTGGAATGTTTCTCTGAAAATTGTACATGAAAAGTATTTTTAAAGCACTAGCTTGCTGTAAAAGATGACCAGCAAACATATAATTTTTTTGGGGGAAAAAATGGTGCTGCCTGTGAGGGGACTATGGCAGGAGAGGGCCTCCAAAGCTGTGTCATTTTCCTGGTTCCCAAGCCTGCTCAGCTTCCACCAAGGAGAAGGCAGCTTGCAGGAGGGGAGGCTTGGCTCTCACTGCCAGCTTGGCAAACCTGCCCTGATCTCCAACAGGCAGTCTGGGATCATTTTATCTCCTGCATTATCACCTGTAATGGAGGAGCAGCTGGTCAAATTAAGCCCTCTGGCTGTGGTTTTGCAAGGCAAAGCGTTCAGCAGTGATACACTCCAGGAGCACGATCACTGCTCCAGCCCCAAGCTGCAGTAGTACTCGCTCCTTTCTCTGCAAGGTGACACCTTGTCCACACCTGCCAGGCTGTGCCTCGAGCCAGATCAGAGAACTGATAGCACTTTCATTTGCAAGTTTGGGGTTTGGGTCTTTCTTTAGTTGGACTGATTTCCTGGAGCTCCATACTATGTCTCTTAAAGCATGGTCCTGGAAAAAGTTTGGGATGCTGTGTTACAGCATGGGGATGGGGATGCATCTTGGAGGGAGTTTTCATGAGGATTAACAGGATATTTTGTTGAATTTGTCATGTGGTGATACCACCATGGTGGACAGAAGTGGCCTCTGTACCAAGCCAAGCTAATCTTGGCAAGACTTCCTCAATGTTCAGCTCCCCTGGGGCTGATTGCTATACCAGGACTGTGTGCAGGGGGGATCGCTGGATACTTGGCTCCCCCATGAACTTGCTGATGTGCTCCTTTGGAGGGCTGGAACCAAAATTCATAGTTTTGTGCTGGGAAGTCTCAACGTTGCTCAGTTCACAGTGAGCTCCTTCCCCAGCTGCTTCTCCTGTAGCCTCCAGGTGGGGCCTTCAGCCTTACACCTCCTTGCAGAGGCCTGGAGCAGCTCCATTTATGGGCTTTTGGGAATCTCACATGCAAAGGCTTCACTTTGTTTTAGAGGAAATCTACTGGATGTTAAAAAAGTTGGGGTTCACCTGAAATACTGGCTTCAGGGCATATTGTGATTTTCCCCATGGGTTTCCTCCAGCAAGCCACCTTACTCCAACCCCATCAGTTGCACCTCTTCCTGAATACCTGGGCACACTTTCTAGACCATGCCAGGTTCGACAATTTCTTTCCAAACCCATATCATTTTACTCAGAGCTCAAAATACTTTGGTGCAGAAACTTTCCCCCAGAGTGTGAGCACAAGAACACCATATACACAAAGCTGCTTTTGCAGGTAGTTCTTTTCCTCTCTTCACTCAGACAGCCTTATTTCCTTAAATATCTGCTTGCAGAAGAAAGGGCAGCAGAAAAAGGTCCTAAGCTCAGACTCCTCTACATTATAAAAACACCTGGGAGATTTTCTGTTGCTGTAACAAGAGCTGTGCTGTGTATGTGCTGATAGAGAAACTACCAGCGAATAGTCTGGAGGATCGGACACTTCATTGCTCAGGGGCCAGGGGAAAGGGTCATTTGCTTGCATTTTGTTTGGAGTTTTGCGTTTGGTTTGTTGGCTTTTTTTTTATAGGTCATTTTAACAAATGGATTTTCATCCCTGGATGCTGGATGGCCTCTTGCCTCTTAGCTGTTATGCCCTTACTTTGATCCTCCTTCAGGAACCTTCAGTGCTTCAGGTCACAGCAGAAGGACTGATCAGCTTGTTTTAGGCTCAGGTGTAGGAACGAAGTTGGAGAGAGAGGCTGTAGGCTATTGATTCAGTAAGATCTGAATGAACATGATATTTGATCTGTAATTATATAGCCAAAGAGGCTCTGCAGGGCAGGCAGAGTCAGCATTTTGAATCAGATATAATGTGTTTTTTTCCTGTTACTGTAAATTAGCTGTAAGCACACCTTTACATCTCATCTTACAGCACTCCCTATCAGACATCTCTGACTTCAGCCAGTGGGCACAAGAGTAGCACCAAGCACAGAGAAACAAACCAAAACCAAAATAAAAGGAACAAAAAAAAAGCATTAGGCTTGCTTTCTGGATAGGGTTCACCAGGCTGTATGAGTGTCAAGGGTTAGAGTTGGGCTGGCTGCTAGACAAATGACAGATGTTCTCTATTAACCCCTCTCTCCCTCCCAAATGGGAAGAGAAAGGGAATAAGGCAGAGAGATTTATGGATTGGAAAAGAAAATGAAAACATCTTTAATGAAAATTATAACAATAAAATTAAATATATACAAATATATACAAACACAATAATGAACCCAACCCCCCCGATGGCAATTGCATCACCATCACCACTGATGCTGTGGACAGGCACTGGGGAAGTCCCAGACTGGTCTCTGTGACAGATGGGAACCAGATTCAGGAGCTGGATTCTGGAACTGGATTCAGGAACACGTGGATTGGGGTGAAAGGCAGAACAGACAAAGTCCTCAGACGCTGACCATTGAAGAAGAGACCTTGACCCTCATGATCCCTCAGCTTTATACCTGTCATGACATATATGGGATGGAATAACTCTTTGGTCAGCCTAGGGTCACCTGTCCTGTCTGTTCTTCCCTGCAGGTATGGCCTTTTACTTTCTGCATCCCCCAGTGTGGCACACAAGATTTAGCAGTGAAATTGGTCTGCACAAGAGAAAGTATAAGCCTTTCTGCACACCAGTTCTTGGCAGTAACTCTAAACATTGAGTGTTATCACTGTTACAAGTAGACACTGTCTTCCGTTAACTTTCAGACTGAGATGAAAAGTAAAATCACTGAACAGAATTAGTTACGTTCTAACTCAAACCACAACAGTTAGCTGTGTGCTGCAGTGGTACTTCACAAGGCTACAATTTAATTTAGAAGCCAGTTTATGCAAGTTGTGCCTCTCTCTCTCTCACCCATTAAAAGGCAGCTGTTGGGTTCACCCTGTGCACAGCAGAGCCACAGCTATGGGTAATTGATGAACTGAGAACTCACCACTGGCCTCCAATGAGAAAAAGCAGTAACAGGAGGTACAAGGAAGGGTGGGCCATGAAGAAGGGATTTAGAAACGCTGCCCAGGCATATAGACAATGCTAGGAAAGACAAGCACACCTACAGTTGACACTTGCAAGAAGCATCAAGGGCAACAGGAAGAGCCTCTACTCCTACATTAGTAGTAAAAGGCTGAATAAGGAAAATGGGGGCCCACTGCTGAATGTGGTGGGTGATTTACAGGGTCACAGGGTGTCAGGGGTTGGAAGGGACCTTGGAGATCTTCGAGTCCAACCCCCTGCCAGAGCAGGATCATATAATCTAGCAAAGGTCACAAAGGAATGCATCCAGGTGTGACAGCAGAGACAGTTAAGGCTGAGGCATTCATTGCCTTCTCTGCATCAGTCTTTACCAAAAAGGTTTTCTAGGCCTCTTTGCTTAGGGAAAGGGTTAAAAGTGGAGGAGAGCAACCAGGAATGGATGAGGATCAAGTCAGGGTTTGCTTGAGAGAACATACTGCACATAGGACCCACTGGACTGCACCCAAGGGTGCCAAGGGAGATGCAATTGTCCTTACCAGGCTGCTCTCTCCTGTTTGAAAGGTTATGGAGATCAAGGGAGACCCTCAGTGACTGGAGGTCACTAGGGACAAACATTGTATCCAACTTCAGAAAAGGCCAGAAGCACAATCCAGAAGATCACAGTCCAGTCAATCTCATACCAGTCCCTAAGAAAATCATGGAGTGAGCTACCTTGGAACATGTTTCTGGACACAGAAAGGAGCAGGCCACAACTGGGAACAGACAGCACAGATTGGCCAAGGGTAAATAATGCCAGACCAACCAGACTGCCTGCTGGGTTAAAAATCCAGAAGAAGCTGTAAAAGAGGAGGCAGCTCTGCCATTGCTTGGAGACTGAGCAGACAAAGATGATACCAGGACTCACCCCAGTTAATTTGGGGTATTAGCAAGAATCTGTTCCCTGCAATCAGGCCACAGGTTCCTGGGGGCACTGAACTGGCAAAGTGTCAGCTCCAGGAGGCATTTTGCTATTCTGCATTTTACAGTAGTAACCAAAAAAATATCATTGCAAATCCTTTGGTTTTCTTGTTTGGTGTCAAAGAGGAGAAAGGGAAAAAACATAGCAGAAATCAGCCTGATCACATATCCTAGTACTGATGTACATCATCCCTTAGGAAATTTTTTCCCTGCTAGTGAAAATGATCCTTTTCAATCAGTGGTGCTCTCCTTTACTCTCCCCTTTGGTGATGGTAGAAGAAGAGTCTGGCTGTGCAGAGTTGGTGGTTCATTTTATGAGGACTGTCCATATCTCAGTCCCATAAATGTACCTTTCCAAAGGATTTGAGTTTCACAGCATCTAGGGAGCAGTGACACTGTCTGATTTGGCCAGGAGGCTTAAGAGACAGTGATCTTGTTAACGAGAAATAACAACTGCCAGAAAATCTAGGGCAGCATCTCACCTTGCCAGGGCTAAGTGCTCACTTGGGTGTGGACACATGAGACCACAGCTCTCAGACACTGTAGAAAGCCTAGGAGCTGGGATTTCAAAGAAGATACAGCCCTATTGTCTGTCAGGCCAAATTTTCCATGAAAAAAAAGCTTCATCTAAAACCAAAAAGTTCAGACATTCAAAACCCAAAACCAATAATAATAAGGCGTTTTCCCCAGATAATTACATATTTTGAGATCGGAAGCTCTGTAGCTGCACACAAAATACACTCCCTGCAGGTTTTTCAAAGCTTTGTTTTCTCTCAGGAAACAGCACTTTTTGTGGGATTGTTGCTGCTGGTTTCTTACAAAAGGAAACATTTGTTTGTATACAGCTGCAGCCTTTTTTACTGCCCATTAATAATTATATGCTAATAAACAGAAGAAAGTCTTAATTTTCAGAGTATGACTATTGATGTTGTAAATTCAAGTAGGGCATTTGCATTTATTACTATACATTATTTGCATAGTGTCTGCAGAGAGTTCTGTAACCTTGTGGTGACTACGTATGTGAATAAATCAGTGAGCATTAACTGTTGAGGCATAGCCTGTGGGCCCTGGATTCAACTGGAACATTACTGTTGAATTTATGAAGGCAGAGTCCAGTCCAAGAAGACTACTGAGATTAGGTTGCAGAGAAAAAATTCTGAAACTGGCATAGCTTGCCACAGAATTGTAGCATAAGATGGTATTTTACAATCAGTTTCAACAGACTTCAAGGGTCTTCCTGGTTTAAAAGCTTCCCTGCATGTGTCTAGGAGTGTGATCATGTCAAAAAGCTGAAAGCATCTTAAAGAAATGCCAATCTTTTCTCTTAAGGTCACATATATACCTAACATTTAGTTAGTGCTATTGCTGTCGTTGATGTATTTGCAGGAAGAAAGCTGATAGGACTTTTTTTTTTTAATTTCTCTTGGCTCTGAACTTTCTTGGTAGAATTTCCTAGCATCTCAAATGAATCTGGAAGAGAAATTAGAGGGTTTTTTTCCTTATGTTGTATCATCCAGGGATGTGGGAAGTTCATTTCCTCAAGCAGCCCACTGAAACTGCTTTCCCAACAGTTTTACCAAAACATGCAGCTGTGGCAAAGATGGCTCTCACCAAACAGTGAGGCAATTCCCAGGCTATCAGTGACACAGGAAGAGTGATGGGGTCAGTGTCTCCATACCACCTTCCACTGCTCACACTCTAAAGGAGAACAGACACGGTGGTAGAGGATGAGCCTGCTGCCCTGTGAGCCTGACCAGAATGGCTGCACTGGGGGATACTCACACTAGTACCCAACACACAGGAGACAGCTGGTAGCATTAGAACATGCATTATTATCCATAACCACCTTCCTGAGCTGCCCCATCCCCTTTGCCTTAGAAACAAGCCCTGCTTTTAAAGGTGTGCAAGAGGCAGGAGGGGGAACTCTGAAATCCAAGCCCTGCCTCTTCCGACCTCCTCGGTGTCCCCCACCGACACACTGCACACCCAGTGCAAAGGAGCAAAACACTGTCCCACAGGCTCGGGGCTGGGAGCAAAGCAAACAAGATGCTGGTGTTCTGGTGCACAGACCAATGAGCTGTTTGCATAATTAGGGCAATGCTGACGTAATGCTAAGTATCTCCTTTGGGTGCGTGGCAAGCTCAAAAGGATCCTGCTAGAGCTTCGTGGCTTTTTGGTAAACTCTCTGCCTTGCCTGTGATGATTCTTTCACAGAGCTATTTCTTCGTGTCAACTCTCGCCTCTTGATTGAAAATGCTTTTACCGCACCTCATTGCACACGGAAGCAAAGTTGCTTCTTAGCTGCGTTGTAGAAAAACTGTGGTCTGCTCCTCTCCTTCGTGCTTGGGAGGCACTGGAGAGGAGGAAGGCATCTCTAGCCCTCCGACAAACCCCGAGATCCACTGAAAAAGGCAGGGCTGTCGTTCCCGTCCTGCAGCAGCATGTCACGTCTGCCTCTGGTGGCAGCACTGGGGTAGGGCTGAAGAGTGAACTCATGGGTGAGAGCAACGTGTCCCCCTTTCCCAGCTTTGAGGTTGCCCAGAACTTCTTTGATTGATAAATTGCTCCAGTCCAACTGGTTTTTTTAAGGTTTCTAGGTTTGGTTTTTGGTTTTGGTTTTGTTTTTTTTTAAATCATTTATAATGCCAGTTGCCTTTGCTCTGTCTGTCACAAGAACCATGAAGCTTTGTGAAGATCTTAGCCTGTCCGTGGCATTAAGTAATGACTCAACTGCTCTCCAGTCTGACCCGTAGCCTGCTGCTCTCCTTAAGCACAGTCCAGCAAGCGACATTTGAGAGTTTGTGTTTGTGTTTGCACATGGTACACAGTGAAGGCTCCTGGCTCCTGTCATATTGCATTGCCTTGTCACTTGGCCACTTCTGACTGGTGACAGAAGTGTAGAAGACAAGTCCCAACAAGGATGATGACAGCATTGCATGCAGAGACAAGCCAGTGGTATGACTGGGTTCACCTGCAAAAAATGTGAACCCTAAGAGAGAGAAAGGGGAGGTGAATAGGGGGGGGCATTACATTTGGGCTTTGACACCAAAGCTGGGAATACAGGTCCAAGAGCACTTCAGTAGTCATTGAAACCCTGCCATGTGAAACCCCAGACCTCTGAGGCCTGAAGATGTGCAACGTTGTCTCTGGATTCATGTGTCACATGTAAAAGCAGAAAGGTTTCATGTTTCCAGATGTATGCCTTTGGCATTTTATGTTTGACTGAGTTAATGAATTAATTAACTAATTTATTAATTAATATCGCTAGGCTAATGCTTCTGTCCTACTCCAAGACTTGTGAGTCCCTGGAATCCCCTTGGTGGACAGGGAAAGAGCAGTGGACAGGGAAAGAGGAGCAGGAGGATGGCCAGCCCCAGAGCTGGCATAGTGATCAGCTGGCCTTGGGCAGTGCTGGCTGCACGCTGAGCCCTGGCAGCACTGCGAGATGGAGCAGTGCTGGTCTGGCTGTGTCCTTGGGCTTCCTGGTGCTCACTTTGCTCTTCAGTACGCTCGGAATGAGGCTGCTGAGGGTTTACTGTCTCCCTCCATGTCTGTCTAATTTTCCCCCCACCCGCTTCTCCCTGTGGGAGCTCAGACAAGGCAGGAGGAGGGCAGGGAGCAAGGGGGAAGGATGCCCACCACCTGCATGTGACCAGCACCACAACCACTGGGACTAGGTTTTCACTCATCAGCAAGTGCTGGATCAGGCCTCTGGCCAAATCAGCGGTGACATCTGAGAAGAGGATGGTTAGCCAGGTTTGTAGAGATGTGCTATCCAGGACCTGGACTGAGATAGCCAAGCAGGGCCACTTCAGGCTGTGCTGTTTGTTATTCAGCTCTCTCCAGAAGGATTAGAGCATGTGGCAAAATTTTCTTGGTGTGTGAGGAGATTTTCTTCCTGAATTTCATGCTGAGTTTGAGCTCACTAATCTTCCCCCCAGAGCACAACAGACAACTCCTCATACCACTCACACAAATTTTAATCCCATGCCCAGATCTGGCTGGTACCCACTTGTAACACCCCTCTCATCATTCAGGAGGCTACTGGGGAGTCTGTGCACCTGAGTCTGGACTTGAGGGTGACCTCCTGGCCCCCCTCAGCAGCTAGTCCCCCATATGCCCATCCCACAGCCACTGACATCATCAGACGTCGGTGCAAAGCGGCTCAGGAGGCGGCATGACAGGATCAAGGAGCAAAGCCGAAAATTGAATTAGCACTTATTAGAAGGGCAGCTGGCAATGTTGCGGAGTGGCCACGTGTGAAGTCCTGGGCCCAGCGTGTCACACACACAAGTGGCTTCAGCACACGTGGGACAGCCAGGAATTGCTCCCTACAGGGGCTGCCTGAACCCAGCCACAGCATAAGAGCAGGATCCAGCTCTCCTCCTCCTCCTGCTCTGCAAAGGACACACGTCAGGGCCAAGACAGTGGCGTCTGCTTCGGGAACACTCTGCGTAGGAGAGGCAAGGGAGGCGATGGCATTAGTGAGCTGAAATATGCCAAGCAGAGGGGACCTTGGCGTCAGAGATGGTGGCTGCGCATCCCCCCCTCTCCCTCCTCTCCCACTTGAGAGCAGTTGCTCACGGCTCTGTAAGCAGGTTTATTAACCACTGAGCATGTGTGTTAATTGCATTACTAAGCCTGGGCAAAGTCCTCATTAGAAAGGAGACCAAAGGGGAGCACCAAGGTAATATCAAGCCTGTATTTGTGGAAAATTCACATTGACGGTGATATTTAATACTTTATCTATGGCATATTGCAGACCCCAGGGCAAGTAGGATTGATCTCTACGTGGATCAAAGCAATCATTGTGGGAGACATCAGCATGATGTAGCAAGTCCCCCAAAAGTCCATTTTTGTTCGCATGTTGCCATGTAGTGGGCATCATGTAGTGGGCATCAGGCACCAAAGCTAAGGAAGGCCCATGCAGGGGATGTGTGGGTTTACCTTATACTGTCAGGTCTTATTTCTGTTGCCTTCATCCTCATATGGATTGACACATCCTCCATAATGAGGCCTGTGTCACAGGAGATGTTTGCAGCTCCATGCCTAATGAAAAAAGTCTGGCTACTGATAATTGCCCTAATAACACTGGGTCTGCTTCTAGATGTAAGTGCTAGTTATTAATTCAAGGAGTTTCTTCTTGTTCAAAGGGCATAAAGATTTTTTTCAATGCTTTGTACCTGCCCATCCTCCTTGCAGGCAGTTTGCTCGGTGAGCCAAAAGAGTGCTGTATCACCACGTCTCATTTGTTAAATATGCTGCCTGTCCGAAGTACAGCATCCTAATATTAAATATTTCACAGTGCCACATGGGAATAAGCTACCTCAAAAACAATTTAATGCTTGATGCTTTTGACACTGTATGGTTGAGAGGGCTCAAAATGTAGGATCATGTGGCAGAAGAAAACTGTTTGGGCCCAGTGTGTGAGCTGGTCGAGGCTCCCTAGGATAGGTGCTATGCATGCAAGAGGAGCATCTCAGAAGCAGACTGGAGCCCCAGACACAATTCCCTGATCTCACATTACTCCTGCTTTTTGGGTCTTGCAGTAGTGCTGGCAGGATCTCAGTTGGGAATGAGCTCTCCTGGAGCCCCTCTGCCACCAAGACCCATATGAGGTGGATTGACATTTGATGGAACTGGTGCAATACCAACCAGCTCACCAGAGTGAAGGCTAAGCATGATGCAGAGCCTGTGGCACGTTAGTCCCAGACCGATCTCTCCTGCACGGTTTGGTGGCTTTTTGTTTGCTTGCAGAGTAAACTGTCCTCATCTCCCTTGCAAACACTGGCACACCACCTGCTAACCAGTGGCTTGGCATGAACAGTTTAAGCTTCCAGGTTTACCTACCACCCTGCTGTTTTGGAGGGAGGCTGCAGGCTGGTGGGGGGACCAAAGGCTGAGGAGGAGAAGGAGAGGGATTTGACCTGTGTGGCTTCTCAGGGCTCCTCAGAGGCACAAGGCAGCCTCTGGCCCTCTCAACAGCAGCCAGTATTTACCCCAGTTTGACTGTGCACATCTGGTCAAACTTTATAGCACATCTTACCCTTTCCTTGCATAGCTGCTTTTTTTTTTTCCCATGCACTGAACACTGTTTCAGATAACATATTCAAAATCTTGCAGTTTCAACATTTTCCAGCATATACTGGCAGAGTGCTGCTGTTTCCAAGTTCTCCCCTCAGGGCGCAAAATACCAGGCTGGGTCACTGCTGGACTTTGCTGGAAAAGCCAAAGAAAGGAAAGACAGTGTCATTGTGGATGCACACAAAGGACTGCCTTTCTTGTTTGGTAAATGAGAAGCCCTGACAGCTTTGAGTCACTTAAAGTATTTAATTCAATCTACAAGAAATGCTTTGCAACGTTATGCTTCTATCTTTGCTTTCTCTTCTTTATCCTTTTTAGTGATGTTGGGGAAGTTGTGAAATGTCCCAAAAGTAAGCAGTTTTCTTTGAAATGCCAAAAGGAAAGTCCTTGGATTTTGACTTGGGGTGAAATATTTGCCCAGTGGAGCACAGATCTACTGCCAGTTTCTTTCAGTCCAGGACTGAAGGGTTTCAGGACCTATAAATGATTTGAAAAATGTGGACCAGTTTTATCTGTCAGGCTCATCTCCCCATCACTCCAGTGAGAACACTGTGGCTAACAGGAACCTCTTGAGCACATCTGTATTAACATTCACTCTGCTGTGATGCTCGCAGCTGGAGACAAGTTATTTTTTTCTTGGGTTTTTGTTTGTTTGTTTTTAAATCTTTTCCCAGTATTGCCTTGGCAATCCCAGTATCCACAGGGAAACACTGACACATGCCATTTTGAACTGAGCACCTATTGCAAACTTTGTGGTATCAACTGACATGATCTGTCTCGAGTCAGCTGAACAAAGCTCTGCTACACCTTTGTCTGACAGGCAGGGACTTTCTATAGTTACCGCTCTAAGAAAACCCAACCAGCCTGTCAATTATTTCTCTTTAGAGACAGATTTCATGTGTGATCCAGACCTGAATGATAAGCAGAATCACACTATATGAGCTGATTCATTCTGAACCAGACTTGGCATGGGCTTACATGAAAAAGTACCTCCTCTTGAACAAGTTTTTAATATATCAGTCCCTTGCTCCATGCCCAACCTTTGGCTTGCTGGGGCAAGGAGGAAAGAGGAGAGGGCATCATGACACTTCCTGCATTTGAGTGTTGCAGACATAGGAGAGATATCAGACATTAGCGTTGGGATGGGGAGGAATTCAGACCCCACCACAAACAGGATTCTGTAGGAGGATCCCTGCAGAAGGACTGTCAGGCACAAGCCTTTTCCCAGCACTTGCCAAGGACCGGGAGAAAGACTTGGGGGGAATTTTTTGACTGAAGACTCAGGCAAGTGATTTCATTCCAGTCCCCAGCGTTTCTATCACCTAAGTACAGGTTGTCCAGGGAAGTTGTGGATGCTCCATCATCAAGTGAAAGATATCAGTGCCAATGGCAGGAAAGTTGAACCAGATGATCTTTGAAGGTCTCTTCCAACGCAAACCATTCTGTGGGATGATGAACATGTTTGGATGACCAAGGAGATGTTGGAGCTGAGTAAATAAAAACATTTCCAGAAGGTAATGAAAATTGTTCACCTCTCCCTCTTCCAGTGCCATTTTACAAAGACAAAATGAACATTAGCCATCAAAAGGGAAAAAAAAGAAAAAAAAAAAAAAAGGAGGTGTTAAAAAAAAGTTGAAGGCTCTTCTCTTGTCATTCACAGGTCCCTGCACCATCTGTGAGCAAGCTCTAGGGTACCTCCCTGGGAGCAGAGAGGGAGCTCAGTCTTGCAAAACCCATGACTGTAAAGCATTAGGCTAATAAACTGAAACCCCAGATAGAATCTTTGTCCCCGCTTTTGCCTGGATGAACTAGAAAAGTATGTCTTTTTTTTTTTTTTTCAAAAGACGGCACTGCTATGGATTCAGCTGTGCCTATACAGGCTGCAATTGGCTTCTTTGTTTCTTCTTTCAATTTCCCATAAATATAATCTATTACCAACCCCATGCTTTTCTTTTGTCAATACCCTACTGGACTTCACCAGCAAAGCTTTTATTGCAGCTTTCCTTGCGATGAGTCGGTGAATAAAGGTTAAAAAGACCAACCCCAAGCGTATCTGTGAACGTAGCTTGCATAATCGGGGAGCGCTGCTGGTGCAGGGCTTCACTGACGTAACTGGCTGGGGAAAATTACCGAGACGCCTGCGGAGGGACAGGAGTGACTAACTCTCATCAGCAGCGTCCTGGCTTCTGAAGGAGCTGCTGCTAAGGTGATGGGCTAAAATAGACCCGGAGGGAAGATGATTTTGAACAGCAAGGGCCTTTCTATTTATTTTTATACAGAGCACTCTGTGCAGATTGCATGCGGACTCTTTGTGTGCCTCTGTAGAAATTAGAGGAATAAACAATCGTGGAAGCAACTGCTTGTGCTTGACATCCTTTTGTTGGCATTTATCAGCCCCTGGCAGGGTCCTCATGAGATTCCCAAGGGCAGCTGAGACTCGGCCAGACTACAGGCTGTCCTGCTTCCATCCTGCCTTAGATAAGTAGAGCTGTCCTCCAGAGCATCACCCTGTTCTTAAAAGGAGAGAAGTATTGTGGCCGAGAGCTTGCGTAAAGAGCAGGAGCTGTCAGCCACAGGTCATTTGCCTCCAGCTGGCTGCGTGCTGCTGGGGATGCTGAGTGCTGCCTGAGGCTGTGCAGCAGTGCCTGGCTGGAAGCCACAAGATCTCAAGGATGAGGAGAGCTGGAGTAAAGCCGTGGTGAAAGCCCTGGGAGCCTATCCAGGGCCAGGGGTTTAGGGTTTGACCCTTGATGTAATCCAGGAACAATCCCACTCATGTTACATAGAATGGGCTGTACCTGTTCAGGGCTGGAGGAGGGAAAACTTTGTTTTCCAGCCTTTCTCCATGACCTTTGTGCTTGGTGGTGGGCCAGGAGAACCCATCAAGGCTTCCCACAGGGACAGACTGGAGGAGCCAAGGAGAGAAGTCCTTGGTTATGAGATCCTCCAGTGACAAGCTCCAAAGCAGAGGTGTCCGCAGTATGTACTGACCCCATAGCCAGAGGTAAGGTACCTCTGCAGGGGGCCATGCCACCAAGGTCCACATCTGTGCCATGACTCTCAGCCCCACACCTGACTCTTTCTCCGTGTGACTTCTGGGTTACAGATGTGCAACCACACTTGCCTGTCCAATGCTGTGCTACTGAGAAACCCCATCTGGGCTCTGATAAATAGGAAATCAGACCATGTTTCATCCTATGCCAGGGTGGAATGCAGCTACAGATACAGAACAGAAGCCTCCAGCATTGGTTTCCTCAGAAAAGGGGCTGGGCACAAGGAAAGCAGCAAATCTGTGCTGCTGGAGGTGGTCACTGTCAGAAGGACGCCAGCTTGTCCCAGCTGCAAAAGGTAGCAAAAGCTGCTCTTGCTGTAGAGGGTGGGGACAGAGTGGCTGCCCCAGACCACGTAATGATTGGATGCCAGAACCAAGGGGCACAGAGACATCTGAGGTGGGACACATTTGCACTTAAAAGGCACTCCACTGGCACAGATGGACCATCACCTCTGCCAGGTATGAATTGAACAAGCAAGTGGGATTCAGTTGCTGGATATCTCCAGCAAGATGGACAGGATGACATCTAAAGCTAGTCAGCCAGCTCAGGGGAGCCTGGAAACATTGCCAAGCTACTTAGGAGACACAAAGCTTTTGCACAAACATTATCTGCAGTACAGGCCAGTGTAATGAACAACCACTTTCTATCAAACTACGTTACTACCACCATGTGCATGGAAGCTGTAGCTGTATTTATAGAGTATTGGCTCTTGTAAATGTACCCAGACAGGTCTTAAACAAGGCTGTTAACCTGTGCCTAGTCTTCTGATCATTACTTTAACAAATACTAATTGCTGAAAATTAATGAAACTGCTCATCAAATGTTTCTTTTCCCAGTGAAATGTGTTTTTTCCCCTCAGGCGAATCAAGAGGTGCCCTGGGAGGGAGAGAAAAGCCCTAGGAAGTGAGAATAGGTCAAGCCACAGATGTGAGTCTGCAGTGAGCCCTAGGAAACCCAGGGGTGCCTGTCAAGCCTGAGGGCTGCACAGATCCCAGGAAGTCCTGGCCTCTCCCCGTCCTGTGTGGTACCAGCTGTCAGAGCACCAGGAAGAGACAGGGAGCTATTCAGATGAACCAGATCAAAAGCAAGTTGTCCCCACCAAACCTTTGACTGTAGAGAAACACTCCTTTTATGCATCTCTGCCTTGCATTCCTGTAAATCTGATCTCCACAGGGGAACTGGGACCTTCCCCTGAATACATCACCACCCTCATCCACAAGCAGGTAAGGCTGCAGGGACACATGGGGCCATGGCCCTGCCTTCAATCCTACAACATCTGTTCCAGTCCAGAGAGATGTTTTGCCAGAGAGCGCGCAGATATGGGTCAAAACACCAGGCTGGTTGGCATCCCATTTAAGGCCAACATGAGGCCTTTGGCTGTCTACCTGTCCACAGCAGCCTACTACTGTTAATATACATGCAGCAAAGATCTCTTAAGTTAGATGCAATCATATTGTAGAAGAATGGCATTTAAAAGGTGGCTTTGCTGGTGTTTCATGGTAGCAAACACCAGCTTTTGCTGTGTTTTGTAAAAGGTCCTGAAATGTGTATTCATGTGAGGGCATTGTGGGAAGTATGTGTCGTGGTGCCCTGTGGGGGCTTGACTTAGTTTAATTGCTGAGATAACTCCCATAAGTGAAACTGAAGTAGAAACAACTGAAACCTGGAAGTCAAAGGACCTCTCTTTCCCCTCTTTATATCTAAATGATCTTTTCTACTTAGTTCTAACCTATCTGCTGACAGGAGCATACAGAACCACAAAGAGATAGAGAACTGGTGCTTCACAGGAGTGTCAGCCAATCCTAAGGGTACCAAATTCTGCCTAGAGGTAAATGATTAGGTAGTTGCTGACTGCATTTTGTTATATTGACTAAACGAAGGGTCAGAATTAGTGCATGAGGAAGTACTGCTCTGCTACAGTCCTTCTGTATGACCTTGTGCTGGTCAGGTAACTCACCATGTCTTGTTTTCTCAAATAGCACCACCCATCACCCAGATCTGCTGCAAGAAAACATGGAAATTGCTAGTAAGATGGTTTAAGAAGTTGTGCTGACATTCTAGAAACAAATCACTATTTAAGTAGTTTCAAAGCTGAGCACCTCAGGCTGTCTGGAAATGATTCAGAACAAGAAAAATGGACTTAGATGATGCAGGGGCCCTTTAGGACACTGTATTTGAGCTGACTCAGCAGTGAAGAAAGGTGAGTGTTCACTGAGTGAGCACAGGTGTGCTTCCCCCTGCACTGTGACTGCTTCTTATAAAGCAGGTAAAAAGAGATTGCCATATATTTACTGTAACTAATGCCACTCCTTGTGCACCTCAGGGGGTGTTCCCATGCAGCCTGCAGATTCTTATCTGTTCTTGGGCCCTTGTGCATCCAGACGACTGATACATGACCTACTTTGCAAAGGGAATATATATTAAGAGATATAATACATAATAGCAAAAAAAAAAAATTCACCACTGAGTTTCTTTCTTTAAAAAAAAATGACACGTATCTTAGGAGTAATGTGTTGAGAATGAAAAAGATAGTGTTTGTAAAGAGATTACACTCCATCCTTCCCTCAAGCAAGTGGCCTGGGTGCCTGTCCTACCACAGCAGATCTGTTTCTCCACTCAGCTGCATCTCTGGGGGATGTTTTACTGGGGGCAGGTGGAGCTTGAAGCACAACCTTTAAGACCTCCATCCACCTACTCCTGCTGCTCCCACCTGTTTTGCTATAGAGTTTATGCACCATACCTGGCATGGCTGATTTTTCCCAGACAGCAAGTGTAGTCATCTTAGTGACTGCAGGAGATATCTAGCTCGGAGTTTGAAAACGTTCGTGTCTCTCAGCTTCCCACAGAGTGATGAGAGCAACTGGCTCTAAGTAACTCCCAAAAAAGTTCAGGAGGGCCAGAACAGACGAAATGGTTGGCTCTGAGTTAATTTCCCAGCAATGTTAGTCACCTGTTGCTTTTCCTCTGTTTCTGTACTTTCTTTGCACTCAGATACACAAGAACACTGTCATTAAAAAGTTTCAGAGCTCCAAACCAGTGGAAGGCAGATTTTTTCCCTTGCTTAAACTTTAAAACCACCTCCATTGTGCCATCTGAAGGAGTTTTGAGGGTAGAAAAAATAAAGATAATATTGCAAAAACATTCTGAACTGTAATATATTACACCCATAAAAATGTCAGCCCAAGATTATAAAACTTTAACAGTGAAAGTATTAAAAACGCAGAGGGGAATAGCTGAAAACAAAAGGGAGAGCAGTAAAGAAAAGCAGAATGTGGTAGGAGGAAATACACAAAAATATAGGAGGCTTAGCTCAGGTACTAAGCTAAGTACTACATCAGCCTGACATGGACTAAATACATTGTTATCCCAATGTGAACATTTTGTCAGCAGCATGTATTGGAGACAGCATGGGGCAAAGAAAAAATGTGTGCAAAGGCCTGGGATTTATGAGCTGAGAGAGAAACAGATAAAGAGTGAGCGCATGAGGTCAAGGATAAAGAGCACCTCAGGTCGAGGATATCAGCGTGAGGAAAGGACCATCATTTGAAATAGCAAGGCTGATAGCTATGGCTTCTCTTGAAGCCACCAAGACAGGGACTGTGGAAGGGGACAGGATGAGACCTGACATTGTAGCTAGGAACAAGGAAAGAGAAGGGACTGGGGAATGCAGTGGAGGTAGTCATGCACCAGTTCATCTGGCCTCAGCAGGAGAAAGGTGCTGGGACAAACTCTGCAAAAAGGATGGAGAGATAAAAGATGTTGCATGATACATTAAACAAAGGAAGGGGTAGGTTTCCCATCTGTAGCCTGTGCCTGACTTGTTTGAGTCAGGAAACGAGGGACACCAGGTCTGCCTGATTCCTTGTTGCCAAGCAGGAATGTGCTCATCAAGATGAGGTGTCCTGAAAGAGATTTAGTCTGGGTCAGGAACCAGCCCATGGGTAGAAAACAGACTGTGCTGAAAGGGGAATTAAAATTTGGCAGCAAGTTCATGGTGGAGTTCATCGAGGAGCTGTCTTGGATGCTATCTTAATCTGCATTTTCTTTAGAGGGCCCCTAGCAGAGAGATCAGGAATGATGTGAAATTGGGAGTCACTGCTGGTACTGATAAGGGGTGGAATATCATGTAGGAGGAGCTGGGTGCCCTTAAGGATGAGACTGAGACAAATAGGATGTAATTTAGCAGTAAAAAATGCACCACCGCATACTTGGACACTAGAAACAAGAATTTCTGCTATATGCTGGCAGCTTATCCACAAAGCAGCAGAGATAAATTACTCAAGCATGAGATGGCTCTGAGCCATGAGTGTCTCATGGCTAAGAAAAGGCAAATGCAAACGGAGGCGGCATCAGCTAGAATATTTCCAGAAGGGTCTGGAGAGAACAGTGCCAGGGGATGAGGACCCACTGAGACCTTGGCAGTGTTCAGGACTGTGCCCAAGCTGCTGGGGACATCTTGTGCCAGCACAGCCCTCAGCCCTGCACCCTGATGGACTCCAGCAGCACCCTGCAGCTTGAGGGGTTGCATGCAGACGTGGCCACTCTCTGTAACCACTTCTTTTTCCAACATGTCCACTAAGAATAGGGATGAGTTACTTAAGCTTGACAATAACGCTGGTCATTGAGCAAATGCCTCTAAATTATTCCTGACTATGTTTAGATGAGAAATGACAGAATTAATGACTGCTGGAGGAATGAAATTCTGTAAAGGCTTTCCCGCGGGAATCCTGGGAGCAAAGTGCTGCTTAGTTTTAAGCTGGAGCTTTGCAATCCAATGGAGGGAATTGCATAACATGACTATGTGTGACAGAAGAAGATGCGACACAGGGACAGATCCTGTCCAGTCCCATGATTTTAAACTCATTATCCATAAGCAGATCTACAGAAATAGATAGAACAGGGGCATCCAGCTAGGCACTGGTATTAAATCCGCAGATGAATCATGTCCAGTACTTTGGGGCAAATAAACAAGGTATGGTTTATTTCAGACTTGTCTTTGGAAAGCCCCGCTCATGACCTGAGAATTTAGAGTCTTCAGGGCAAGGCAAGAAAAGGAAGCCAAGATAGACAAAGTCCCTGCATCAAAATGCCTCCTCTGAAGGACAGTGCAGATCTCTGCTTTGGGCCTAAAAAGGCTGTATCAGGACAGACACAGCTCTTACCTGTGCCAGCTGTCCCACAGGCTTGAAGGGACCTCTAGTCCTGCCCAGCATGCCCAGACTAGAAAGCCCCAAACCAGCCCATCCTCTTAAGCCAAATCATTAATTACCTAAGTGGGCAACAAATGAAGCAATAACAAGAATCTACCTGAATGCTACCTTCTTCTATGGTTTGGCCTCAACACAAAGAGAATTTTTATAGTGTTCATCTGGACTCATTTGAAAACCATAAATTCCTATCAAAACATTTTTAATCAAAATGACCAAAAGGACAGTAGAGGGTCTTCAGCCCACAGCATAGGGGCTGACATACCTAGAGGATGTTGGTGATACTTCTAGTTATGGAGCATATGTCTTCACCAAGAGGAGACACAGTGTCCTTCAGGTTTGCGTGTGACATTATGTTTAGAGGGTGGCTTAGGCCATAAAGGACACTGCCCTTCACCTTCACTGTAGTGTTAGGGCTGGGACATGTTACTTCTTCTGTTCATTTTGTTTAACTAGGGCTCCTCCATCCCC
Organism: Ceryle rudis; assembly: GCA_033439905.1. Classification (NCBI taxonomy): domain Eukaryota; kingdom Metazoa; phylum Chordata; class Aves; order Coraciiformes; family Cerylidae; genus Ceryle; species Ceryle rudis. The sequence goes on along the minus strand of JAAGNO010003858.1, from coordinate 61,453 downwards.
CATCGCCTACTTCATCCGTGGTGCTATTGTCTCTTGTGAGAGGTTTTCATTAACATATCTGCTGTCAAAATGAGTGTAGTTTGAGAGGGAACCTTCTTCCCTCAGTTCCCTCCTGCACCTTACCTTTCCCAAGGGTGTCTTGATAGTCAGGATGACCTGTACAGTAGAAGAGAAGGACAAACATGAAGGAGTGTTAGGATCTGAAGAGGAGAAATTATGGGACTTGTGATTGCACTGAGAATTGCAGTTGACTTCTCCTGTGCTGCAGGTTGGCATTCACAAAGCTTTATCTGTCCTTTTACAAATACATTATTTAGTTTTTTTTATTCTGACAGTGACAACAGGACCATCAGAAGGAAGAGTAAATGGAAAGTAATTTCAGGAAATTACATACAAGAGATGATCACCTTCTGTCTGGGGACTTTATTTTTCGCCCATGTCTTAGGTATTCTCTGGAGTTAATAGCAGATAGAGCTCATGACATGAGAGCACGTCATGGGTTCATGGATGCCTTGGATCTCTGTCCTCTAGGATACTAAGGCCGCAACAGAGAATGACTTTCCAGGGCTATATTTCTCCAAGGGCTACACTTCTTTTTGTATGCAGAGGTGAGGAAATCTGGTCTTGACAGAAAGAGTGTTAGGCTGCCCCTCCAAGCTCCACATCACCCAGCCCTTCTGTAGTTATTCTTTGTACCCTGTCTCATGATGGCCTGAGAGCAAAGATGTGCATGTAGACTCTCTACCATCCCCCCTCTTTTCAGGGAGCAAGTGGCACTGGGGAACTTGCCTGAGCCGACCTCCAGCTCTCCCAAGGCTTTCTTCTTCAGGGGAGTGAGACCAGGTGTCTGGTTAAATTCCTCACTGATTCTTTCCCTTTCCTACCATGGCTCATGCCTTGAGGAGTGCATGCTGGCATGACAGCTCACCACTGTAAGATGTGCCCACTCTGGAAATCATTTTGCCTCCTTGACTCACCACAGGGGGCAGGGCAGACTGGAGTACAGAAACAAGAAACAGGGGAATGTCTTGACCCTCTGTCTAGCATTGAACCTGAAATGCGGGTGATGAAGAATCAGCTGCTGAACATTGAAGTACCCACAGTAGTCCATCCTGTGGCAGCTGGGAATATGCAGTGACCTCCAGTGAAAAGATGCAGACTAATTCCACTATCTTTGACCCTTTTAGAGGAATTCGGTTTTTTCCCTCAAGAGTGAAAGGATTGATTTAAATTCTAGCATTCAGTACACTCTGGCCTCTAGATTACTTTTAAGGTACTGGTCCTGTGAGAATTGCTTACTTAAGTTCACCTTCTGCCCTCCTCAGTGCAAGTCAGACTCCTCCAGCTCCTCGCAGATCAACCTGGCAGCCTGAAGTAATGCTCCCTTCAGCAGTTTATCTTCTGCCAAACAAAAGAAAATCAAACCCCTTGAGCCTCGCTCAGGAAATGAGAGTGGTTCTGAATAAACTCGACATGTTAACAGGCTCTGGTCCTGCTAAACCCGGCTGGAGGAAGCAATAACTTCCTCAGTAGCCATCTCCTTTCTTCCCATGGTAGAAGGACTTGCTCAGCATGGGGTAGGCTGGCTTGGGGAATGGGTCAGTGTCACTCCTGGCTGAGCTGGAGAGGGGTGAAGCAATGTTGTCTGCTTTCCCAGAGGTGGTGGAGTTGAGGATCACAGAGCCAGCCTCTTGCTCACACTAGGGGAAGCTGGAAATTGTAAGATGGCATGAGCAAATGCAAGCCATCCAGATCTGCATCTTTCTGAGGAAGAGTATTTGCTGTATTTTGGCTATACTGGATTTTTCAGTCCAGATAGGCTTTGGCCATCTCTCAGAAAGGCTGATGGTTCCCTGCTGAGACCCTCTGTCTGGCATACGGGACATGGAGAATTGGGCCTGCATCTGAGCAGGAATATAAACTTTGTTCCCCTACGTCCCAAGCAAGGGAAAGGTGCCAAGGAGGAGGGCTGATCCAGGGTCTGGATCCTCCCAGCCTGGCACACCCTTTTGTTTACCCTGAGCTCTGGCTGGTGAGGTGGACAGGGAGTGGGTGACAGTCATAGGTGGACCAAAAACTCTGGCAGTACATTTTGTGCCATGGGAGCTGCAGGGGGGGCAGGTGGGAAGCAAGATTTATGTGAGATCCAGCCCACCACCAGCCAAAATACAGACTACACAGATTACCCTTCAAAGCTATCTGCCTTCAGCACATGAAACAGCTCCCCAGGATGATGAGATGATGTGCTTGAGTCCATACAGACTTTCCAGGGACAGGGGAGTGTGCCACTTCTGCCCCAGCTTGTGTTGCTTGGAAGAGTCCTTGGGTTTCACTGTTAATCTGCACAGAGTGGGGATCAAACCTTCCTTAGGGCACAAGCCCCCACCTCCATGCGCCCCATCCTTTCAGTCAGGGTTGGGGGTCACTTAGCTCATGCAGCCATCAGAGAGGCTTTAACCTCTTTCATGTGTTTTATTTGGGAAAGAGCAACCTGCCAGAGGGTCTCCTATGCTTTGCACATTCACTCCCCACCTTCCTGGCTGGGATTTTTCAGAAACACTGCTCTCTGCTCTTTCTGCTGGCGCCAGAAAGTTAACCAGAGGGAATGTTTCTCTTCTGTCTGTGGGGAGTGTCTTTGACCCACAGGTAATTCAGGTGGGCTTAAGGACCTACCTGAGAGCATGGGCACTGTTTCAGGGCGACTGTCAAGGCTCCTGATCCCTCTGCCACTTTACGTTTGACTCAGACCTGTGCGACATCATGATGCAACAGACACGCTGCATGGAAAAAAATCCACATAGCTGCATTGAGCCTCTCAGAAGTGAGCTGGTCAATCAGTCTAAAGAAATTCAATTTGTTTGGCTTGTCAGAGGGAAAGTTGAGATGTGACTTGACTGTAGCTGACAACACCCTCCGGGACAAACTGTGTGCCCGGCGGATATGCTGCTGCGGCAAGAAGTGGCACACTACGATGCCATGGCTGCATGTGCGCCCAAGTGGCCAGGCAGGCCAGCTTGGTTGACGAATAAAGATGTGCATTCATGTCGTGAGGATAATTAACCATTTCAACAGCTTACCCAGGGGCATGGCACAATAGTTTGCAGCCTTTAAATCAGTACTGTCTGCCTTTCCCAATGATTTATTAGATCTCCAAAGACAGTCCCAGGCTTGACGCACAAATTGTGCTCTGTGTTATATCAGGGGTCATGTTAGCTGACCATAATGGCTCCTTCTGGCCTTGAGATTTATGCCTGGTGTCAGAGGGACAAATAACTCCTCCAGCAGTGCCTGCTGGAGAAGAAACTCCTGGGGCATGGCCATCTTCAAGGAAAGTGTGGCAGAAACCCTCAGAGGTGGCAGAGGCACAGTGGCTGCCAATGCTGTGCCAGGTAGCAGCATGGGGACATGGCCCCCATCCTCCTCCAGGCTTACCACAGAGTGGGAGAGTCCTACGTGACCCAAAGCCCTTGCTGAAACCAGAAGCATGAGTTGTCAGAAGGAAAGGGATAATTAATGTTCTGCTTATCTTTTTGGTAGATTTTATTTTGCAAACCAGGTTTTTTAAAGAAAAAGTCTTCTGCCAATCCTGTTTTCATACTTTCACAGCACAAGGATCTGCAGCATCTCAGCAAACGTCATGTGCCTTGGGATGACATAGTGAGACTGGAGGGCGAAAGTCAGGCTTCTCCCTCCCTACGCTGCTTGTCCCTGCATAACACTTGCCTGATGCAAATTTCCATTTCCCAAGCGAACCGCTCATTCCTCTTGTGCAGAGACTTCCAATTTTCTCCCCATGCAATGATTGTGGCAAAGGCTCTGAGAGGGGGAGGGGGAATCTCTGTCAAATGATAACCCCAGGGGTAAGTTTTTAACAGTATATGCACAGTTTTAGCTGTGCAACTGTCCTGTACATTAATGGGAGTCATGCAGCTAAATAAATGTACTGGAAATACTCCAGTTCCCAGCTGCCCGGTCTAAATAATAACAATTAAAAAAAACCAAACAAGAGAGGAAGGAACAAAAAGGTTCTGTTTGCCCATCACAGGTGGTCAAGAGAAGACCTGTGGCAGAAGCAGAGATGTCATTCACTCCTCATCCATCGCAGTGCAGGGCAGCAGGGAATAAGCATTTGTGATACTGGAAGAAGGCTGGCAGCTCTCTGGGCATATGTTAGTGTAAATTTGAGATTAGAGCCACTGAGGGGATGCAAAATGACAAACTCAGCTGCCGGTGGGGGTGCTGGCTGCCAGCAGAGTAAAGTGTCAATTATTTACCATTTGCTAAAGGACAGCGCTTTCTGCAGTCATGCTGAAATATGTGAGAAGCGCATCTTAATCCTTCCAGCATGTGGGCTGGTGGAGGCAGCCCCAGCCCTTTCCTCTGCTGGAGCAGGGCTTGGAGCTGGGGCACCCCAGTGTGACTCCTAGCCGTGCTGGGATGTGGCACAGCAGGAATCGCCAGAGTCACTTGGGAGCATTGCCTGCTTCTGCTGTCTCCCCCCCTCCCCATCAGCCCTGACGGCTGCAGCAGAGAGCAGGGCTGCAAACCCCCTCGGAGTCAGGGCAGGGATAGGGGGTACCAGCACTGCCTCACACCCTGGCTTGCCTCACTGGAGCAAGTTCAGAGGAGGGCAACGAAGCTGGCAGAGTCTGGAGAAAATGTCTTATGAGGAGCACCTGAGGGACCTAGGGTTGCTTTGTAGGAGTGGATGCTGAGGGAAGATCTTACTGCTCTCTACAACTACCTAAAAGGATGTAGTAGTGAGATGGGTGTTGGTCTCTTCTCCCAGGTAACTAGTGGCAGGACAAGAAGAAATGGGCTTAAGTTGCCCGAGGGAAGGTTTAGGATGGATATTAGGAAAAATTTTTGTACTGAGAGAGTGATGAGGCATTGGAACAGGCTGCCCAGGGAGGTGGTAGAATCACCATCCCTGGAGGTGTTTAAAAAATGTCTAGATGTGGCACTTCAGGACACGGTTTAGTGTTCCTGATAATATTTAGCAGATGGTTGGATTTGATCCTGAAGGTCATTTCCAACCTTAATAATGATTCTATAATTCATGAAACCATGTTTTCCCCAGTGAGAGCAGCACCCTAGCACCCATCACATCGTGGACACCTGTAGTCATATTCAGGCTGTGACCTGTGCTTGGGACAGCCCCAGCTCTGATTTCTCTGCTTCTCTCTTTTACAGTGGGATGTGCAGCTTGCGAAAGCAGCAGGGGAGAATTGCCATTTTTACAAACTAAGAGTGTATATGTGTGTGTGCGTGTGTGCAGATAAAACAGATGGTGAGGGTATTTACATTAGCACTCACGATGGAAGCACTTAGATTATCTTCCTTCTTAGCTACATTAGAGACCAATTTGGGCTGGGAGCATCACTTTAAAAAATCACTGCTCTTCCTGCTGTTGGTGAACGTGGGCTCCTGGGGAAATCTTTATTCATCAAAACTTTCCCCCAACTAAAACTTTCTATATTTGGGGACCTGTCAAGTCAGGGCACCTCACGAGCGCTGTTGGCTGCTTAATCACAGGGCTCTCATGAGGTTCAGTCATCCTAAATAAGTCATCAAGGCCATGAGTCATGTCACAGGTGGGCTCCACAGTGATTCAAGGATGAGATGCTCCATGCTGATTTATGTCATGATATCATTACCCAGAAGAAAATAAATTCATTTAAAAGAAGTATTTTCAAGCCTCACATCCCACCTCTTCCACTTGAGCTAGCAGTGGAAGGTTCACTGGCTCCTTGGACAGCTGTCTGGTGGAGCTAGAGATGCTACTCCAACATCTGGGATTGAAGGACAAGGCTTCAGTGGAGGTCTTACTCAACCTCCACTCACTTGCTGTCTACCTAGACTTTTCTCCAAGGGCTGGGAACATGGCAAGGGTTTTTCCTGGCTGGCTGGGACAGCATTATCCTCTAGGGACTTGCAGCACTCACTCAAAACAAGCGCTGCTTCTTTGAAGATAAGCCAAAGAGGAGATATAAAGCCCATATAAACTATCTGTTGAAACACCTTGGCTGCAGTGTTAATACCTCTGGTCCTGTGTCACCTCAAGGACAACCACACATGATTGATGCTTGGCTGTTGGTATGGGTAGATCATTACTGCTGTCAGCAAACAGCTATATGAGAGCTGTTTGCACACTCTCAGTTTGCTCTGTGCATAGTGGCTAAGGGTCAGGATGATTTTTATGGCCAAGCTCTCCATACTTATGGGTATTCAGGCAGGAGACTGGATGCCTCATGACCATCGTCAGTGCTGGGGTGTCAGGGGCAACAGCCAAGAAACACAGGCAAGCTGTGGCTGCTGACAACCTGCTTACCATGTGCACACCATTTTTTTAAGAGCCACATCCAAGGTGGACAAAGTAAAGACGTGAGCTTTCTGCATGCCCCAGTGAAGCAAAAATGCCCAGCTCTTTATTTTCTGGTCACAGGCATGCAGTTTCACCCTTTTTATTTATCAGACCAAGAGTAAAGGAAACGTTTCTGCCTGTAATCTGTTATCAGAAATATTAGTGATAACTGCTGTGTCAGCATTTCTTGTGAAAAGTAAGGAACACCACACACTAGCAAAACTATCTGGGAACTTGAAAATAAAGAATTATTGATCTGGAGTCAGCCTCTTTTGTTATCAACAGGCATTAAAACAACTCTATTTTATGCTGTGTGTGTCCTTATCTGGATGTGTGCATATGCATATGCAAAAACGATGAGACCCGTAAGACAGCAGGGATAAATGAAACTCCTGGGTATAATCTAGGTCTGCACCACAATCTGTGGGAATTTTATCACTGGCTTCAGCATGGCTTTATGCTGTGTTGGAGCAGCTGTTGTGACCTGGGAACTTTGTACTGTTGGAAAGGAAAAAATCTAAGCCTAAGGACCTGGCTTTTGCTTCTATACCTGGGAGGACCAAAGATGCCAGAGGCTGCTGTAGACTATAATTCATTTTACAGCATTTATATGACAGCTGCTGTCTCCCAGTGAGCCCTGCACATTTGGAGCCCAGGATGACTAAATCAGCTGCCTTTGTAGGAGGTGGGATCAGAAAAATGGTCCCATCAAAAAAAAAAAATTAAAACAGTAAAACTTCCCTTCAGATAGTTTTCACCGCACTGCAGGTGGCCTCCACAGAAGCATGGGGAGCTGTTCTCTCAGGAGCAGGAGCAAGGAGCTCTCATGCTCCTCATGATCAGGGCAGAGAGGAGCTGCTCAGCACTGCATGAGTGGTGAGTGACTGGGTGAGGAGGTGGGGAGCACCTGCATCCTCAGTGTGCCCCAACATATATTTTGGCAGTTGCCTGGCAGAGACGAATGCTGTAACCCAGTATTTAGGGCCTTGGTGGCAGCATGGCAGGAAGGAAAAAATGTCATGTTGAGGAAATCCAATCCATGAGTGACAGCTCCCCACCCAACTGGCTCTATCCTTTCTCACCAGAGCAGAGTTCTGCCCCTGGAGGGCCCCCGTCAGAGACCCCAGCAGGACAAGCCCCAGGTCCCAAGGGAGAGCAGGGACCAAAGCACTTTTCCCCCTGCTCCCCTACATACTTTTTGTTTCTGTCAGGTTGGCCACACACCATGCTTTGAACTATATTGATTTTATTTGTAGAGGCTTCCAAATGGTGGAGGTGTTGAGCACAGAAAATTTCCTCTGAAAATGAGTATTTTGACAGCAACCTGAAACAAGACAATTCAAGAGCCAAGGCTGTTCCCAGAGGACAAATGAACATCAGCACCACTAGAATAAGAAATTTAAGGGATCAGGTGCAGCAAAGGCCTCTCGGGTTTATACCTGTTCCTTACATGCCTCTGACACATCTCACGTGGGCTGTCCCCACTTTCCAGTGACACTACTACAGTATTGTTTGTTCCCCTTGTTCCCTTGCCAGCTGGGAAGATCACTGAGTCTGTGAAGTAAGAGGCAGGTTTCCCATCTGAGACTTGTTTGTGTAAAAAGGTGTATGGAAACACCCATGTTCTGATAAGTAAACTTGGCTAGTGGAACATGGGAACCATGCAGAAGAGGATGATCAGTGGGAACACAACCAGCACCTAAATGTACACCTGGTCTGGTGGGGAAAGCTGCTGTTCCCCTCACTGCTGATCTGGCTTTCCGAATAGAGAAGGAAAAAAAACCTCCTGAAAGGTTGATACAGATGAAGCCAATGTCCTTCTGGGCTTTCACAAGACACTCTTTGCTCATGGAAACTCTTTGGGAGCCAGGGAAGAGGTCATGAAGTAGTCCCTGGCAATGCCTCTGCAAGAAGGGAGATGATCACCTGATCAACACCAGGAAAGCCAAGAACAGCTCCAGGTACTGCCTTTGGGACTCATGGCACCACCAGCACAAGGGTGGAAAGGGCTGTGTCACGTATGACAAAATTTAAGGGAGGTCTAGCCTCTTTGCTGCTTCCCTCCCCACTTTAACCAGCCAAAGGCAGCAAGTTTTCTCTGCTTAGGCTAGTTAGCCACAATTTTCTTTACCATCCCATGCATTTTCTTGGGAATTTCATCTTATTTCAGTAGCAATCTCTTTTTCACATAATGTCCTTATTTTGTAGATGTTAATTTTTTTTATATAATAATTCATGGGAGCTCTGGGCTAAGTAGAGCGCGAAGTGGCTCCCTCCCCTGCCTACTCACTCCCCTCCTGCCCCCTTGCCAGACCCAGGTATTGGCACCCATCAGCTCTGACTCACTCCTGGGCTCAGAGCAGGCAGGCAGGCAGCTTCCCAATGGTTGCTGCCATGGGTGAAATATCAAAGGTAGAAGGTTTGGCTATTGACTGAGAAAGATACAGGCAATCTTGCAACATTTGACTTTGCCCTGCTTTGTATTGACTTTCGTTTTCTTGTTATGATAACAGGTAAGAAGTCACTGCCTGCATTTTCACGGAGACAGCTCTTCTGTCAATAGACCCCAGTTCACTTGGTCTCCCCCTCCCTCCCTTTTCACAGATTGACTCCTCACTGCAATGGAAAATTATCTGCAGACAATGTTGGTAGAGGCAAGGCTGACAGGAAGACAAATCAGATGGTGGGCATGAACCATAAATATTGTTAAACACTTACTTTAGGTTGTGTTGCCTGACTTCTGGGAAATTCTATATAGTGTTACAGCTGCCAGTGAGTGTGTGTTAACAATGGCATGTCAAGAGCACAGTGTCGTGTTTTCCCCTCTATATTGAAGTAACACAAAGGCACCCTGGCATAGAAGAATTGAAACCTACCAGGCAAAGGAAGCTCTGCCTCAAAGAGGTATGGTATGCCTCTGCCTGATACCAGCATGGTATGATTGGAGGATAGCTTGCATAGTAAAGACAGGGACAAGAATAGGGAAATTACGGGTGCATTAAACTAATCTCTGTCACACATGAGCTCAGAGTAACAGTTTCAGGAAAAATAATTACAAGTATGGTAGTAAAGGAGGAAGATACAAGATTCATCTGACCGTCATCCACAGGATCAAGCTAACCTCTATCTTTCACCAAATTAACTGATCTTAACGTGTTTTTAGACCTATCCTAAAGTGATGTTTCTATTAGAGGAAGGTGAAGCAGTCACTTCTGAGAGTTCAACAGGAACATATGGGACACGCTACCAGTCTTTCAGTGAAGTGACTTGACTCTGGTACTGGCACACAACAGACTTTTACAGCAACCTCCTTACAGGAGGAGACTGAAAGACCCGAGCTCATGTCTTTTTCTACATCTTCACACAGAATACAAGGGAAGAAGAGATTTTCTCCCTGTGTTGGCCTTATTTTCTAAAGTGAATGAGTTAAGTAATCAGAAAAACACATGGGCTAGAAATTAGTTTTGAAGACTGCATAGGTCCTAAAGCATTTTCCAAAGTGCAGGAGAGGCAGCAAGGCACCCCTACCACCACCCTCCAACATTTGTAGGCTGCTATCTGGTAAATTTATGTATAGGCTTATAATACCTAGTTGTCTGCCACAGCAGGGGCATGAATTCAGTGACCCAGGAGTTCCTTTCACGTCTGTGCATTGCATGTGCCTCTGACATGCAAAATTGTGATGGCCCTCAGAGCTTGTAAAAATACTTCTGTTAATCCATTAATAAATTCTGCTTAGTGCCTATAATGCAGGGTCTTAAAAGCTTTGCACTGCTGAGGTTTTCAGAAGGATATTGTGTTCTGGGCTTAGTCAACAGAAGGCAGCAAAACCTGTAAGAGTCAAAGGTCATTCATTTTTGCAGGGCCTCAGCATTTCTGGATTGATTGTCAGGGAAGAGCTTCCTTGATTCATAGATTTTTTTGAGAATTGAAACAACCCTGCTCAGTGGTCATATTTTATCTAAGAACTGGGTTTGCTCTCTTTATCAGAGATAACCAAATACTAGCAAGTGCCATAAAGGCATAGAGGGGAAAGAGACACAGAAAACATGACTTCCTAAAGAGAGCACGTAAATGGAGAAGATGGAAATCAGACACACTGACATTGCTTAAAATACCTGCCTTTGAATAAAGAGAGTAAGAAGAAAGCTAGAGGTCAGTACTACTAAGTCAGTCAAGAATGGCCTCTGAGGAAAGACACTCAAACTCAAGTCCATTGCTTTCGTAAGCTAAGCAAGGTATTGAATCATAATTTGCTATGGATAGTCTATATTAGAAAACTTTATTTTTCTAGGAAGGTCACATAGGAATTAAAAACCACACAAACAAACAACACTTTCAAGTGAACATTTAGATATGGAAAGACAACAAACTCCAAATATAACTTTTTCACCTTTACTTAAAGGTAGAGCCTTTTTTGTCTTTGTAGTGGCCCTTTGCACGTATGCTCTTCTCTACCAATCTTCCTTCAGGCCTGGCAGACTAATTTGTCTGCTGTCTTTGTTTTGCTCAGCAAAGATGATACGTATTCTTGATCCCTGTTTTTCAAAAGCCCCTAGGAAAACATGACTTGAAGGAGGAATAAAAAGCTATAGCAAAGGACTCAATTTCTAGGTAATTTCTTCTAAATCCTGCTTTCAGTTTATTACCCTGACAAAGAGTCTCTCAGTTGCAGAGCAGAGCCCTACCTCCTGCAGGGGATATACTGAGGATTATCTACCCTGAAATGAAAGTCTTTTGACCTAGGGAAAACATTTCAGTAAATACCAGCAGTTGTGAACTGAAGGGACCTGTGGAGTATTAGACACGGTCTAAAAGCAATTTGGACAGAGTAAGGAAAATATGTGGAAATAGTTTTGGGCAGAAAAATTAGATAAAGTATGTAAATGAATAAATTTTGTGGGATGGGTAGAAGCTATGGAAAATACAGTCACTTCTCCACTGCTGCCCTCTGAAAAGGCAGCTGCAGAGATACTCCAGCCTGAGCAGAGTCCCACAGCCTCTGAAGGGTGCTGTCACCCAGCAAGAGGTGACCTGGTCCTGTCATACTACCTGTTCTCTGGCAGGACTCAGGACTTACCATTCCTCACAAGTCCCAAGATGGTCCCTGCACCACCACAGGCATCTCCCTGCCTGCAGTGTCCTGCAGGCATCACTCTGCATTTTGGACTCTCCACAGTTAGGCAAACAGTCCCTGTCATGTACTCTCAGATAACACTGCCTTGGCCAGGAAACGGTGTTTTCAAGGAAATTATGAAGCCAACAATGCTTCTGCTCTACCAAATTAAAATCAAAGGAAGGAAAAAACATGAAAAATACTAGTCTTGAGACTGTCCTTCCAACTCACAGCCCAGTAGAAATTCAGAGCCACTGGCAACCTTGTGTAAAGAGACTTTGATGGTAGCAAACCAGAGAGAGAATCACAGCACTGGGACAGTGCTGTGACATTCTCTCTTTGGTTCACTCACATCAAGCGCAAGAGTTTGTAATTGCTGGCATTCCGCATGGCCCCTGGACCACAGGAATGAAAGCATTTTTACTCTTCTGAGAAGAGTTATGTAGATCCTTTTGCCCTGTTTTGCAGTAATAATCTGGCAGTTTTTATTAACCCCAACCTAGAGTAAATTGCTCTCAGAGTAAAGGAGAGTTTCTGATGAGTAGCATCACAGAGAGAAAAATGGCAGGGGATCCAGTAGGCTCCATCTCCATGCTCATAAATCTTTTTTTTTTTTTTTAAATCCTGCATAAAACAAAAGGTGATGTGCAATATGTTATTGGATTGGGAAATATCTCTGTCAGGGACATTTTTCAGTTGTTGAATAACTGTCTGAGGCAGTGATGGAATTGCTACAGACTAAGTCATGCAAAATGAGGGTGGAAAAAAAGACCTTGACTCTTTTATGGAGTTTCTACAAATCCGGAGCTCAGCAAGGGATCCACTGTACCAGGCAATGAAAGTTACAATAGTAGCAAAGGCTTTTGAGAGCCACCATTGACGCTCACACTCCTCATATTATGGAGACCATCCTTCCAAGACTCCTTTTTTTTGAAACTTGATTTTATTTTCCCAACTACAGCTAACCTGTGAGAAACAAACCACTCCATGTGCTAGATGTTGGATATGAAAGGTTCAATAGTTATTTGCTGAGCCTTAACCAGAGCTTTTGTAGAATTTTTTTTTTTTTTTTTTTTTTTTTTGTCTGTCTCTTAAAAAGCTGTTTGCAAAGAGGATGAGGATGCAGTGCTGGTTACGACAGCTCCTTGGCAAGGCTTGTGTCATAGATAACGTTATGCCCCACTGATCCAGACCAAGGACATATTATTTACCCCTCAGCTGTCCCAGTGCAACAGTTTGCATGTCTATTGAATGTCCTTGGTTAGAAGGAACATATATGGAGAATTTTGTATTATGGGTGTGGGTGATGCAGTGTGATGCCTGCCCCACGAGCCTGTGCCATGTCCAAGCCACGAGGTGTTCAGAAGTGGGGAAGGAAGCATTTGGGAGATGCAGGGCTCTGCCTGGGGAGGGTGGCCACTTGAGGACAGTGCAGATCCCTGGGTGGTCCTCCAGCTCTCTTTTCTCCAAGCTGCTTGTTGCTGTCCTTGCTGCAAATCCGCCTGTTCGGGATAATTTGCATGACTCAGACAGGGATGAGTAGGAAAATCAGTGTCATCATTTTGATAATTTGGCTGGCGTTTTCTGTCTATCCTGCTCCACTCCACTCCTCCCTACCCCTTTTTTTTTTCTTCTTCTTTTCTTTTTTTTTTTTTTCTTGAAGAGAACGATTAACACATATTTAGGAAAATAAATTGTCCCCTGGATTAAATTAGCACCTGATCAAATGCACACAAAGTGCTAATTGCACTTTGCAAGCAAAAACAATCAAAAACAAGTTTTTAAGGCTCCAGCAAGCAGGCATGAAAATTGAGGCCATCCCACCAAAAAGGGGAGCCTTTTCAGACAGCTGACTGACATATTACTCTGATAAAAGTCAGGCCGTTGAGCAGAGAGGCAGTAATTTCTAAATAAGTGTATCAGGCAACTTTTGGCCCAGATAGGAGAAAATTCTGCTTGAGGGGAGAACAAGGTCCATATGTTTGGCCTCAGGTATTAGGCTTACGCATTTCTTACGGCCAGGGTAACCCAAGCATTTTCTCGAGGAATGATCCCCGTTGCTCCTTGCATACTCGCTCTCCCATTTCTGGGGGTTTTGGCAGGAGCTGTGGGGAGGACACAGCGCAAGACAGCATAGCCACTCCCCAGGAAGCAGCCCCCTGGGATGCCCCCAAAAGCTAGTGGAGGAAACTGCTAGGACCCTCCAACACTCAGTTGCTAGCGGAGCTAAATGTCTGCATTTATTTAAGGAAAGAAATCAGATGGTTTGAAGGTGTGGCTTTCTGAGAAGAAGGATATTAAAGCTTTCAGATAAGAGCCTCCTTTGAAGACAGAGCATGTGAGGAGAAGATGTCCCCATTCATTTAGGGGGCACATGATGCCACTGGGGACAGCAGAGATGCCCCTGGAGACAGGAGAGCTGAAGGCTGCTGGTGCCAGAGGGATGGGGGAACCCAAAAAGCCAGCTGGGCCAGATGTACCATTCATTTGGGAAAGAGGGGCAGGAGATCCCAGGCCTGCGGCAAGTGATGGTGACATTGTTGGGTTTTGCTGAGATGGCAACTGCTCAAAAGTTGCTGTGTCTTTTCTCCCCCTTGTGCTCCTTCTAACAAACTGTAACTTTACCCAAAGGGAAAAAAAAAGAGAACAGAAATCTTGGAAACTTTCAATCAAATAACAACAAAAAAGATGTTATTTAGCCAAACACTCTGATAGTAGGCAGGATGAAAAATGCCTGCACAGCCTCCTTCTATGTACACATTACAAAACAGACATTTCTGTAAGTACCTATGATGTTTTCCCATTTTTAATTCTTTAGGATACGTATTCAAAGGTCTAAAGTTTGTGGTCACTCAGGCAAGTGTAGATGTGACCTGTCTCACTGTTAGTATTCCTGATGCTGCAATCTTTCTAACATCATTTTTGTGCGTATCACTGGAGTCTCACATCTCCCTTTCCACTAGGAACAAACAAAGTTTCACTTTTGTTTATTAAAGTAGAAGACTGAAACAATCTTGCTAGCCAGCTAGGAGGTAAGCAGCCTTCTCACTGATGCTGGTAGCCATACAGAAGAGATGCTCTTTGTGCCATCGTTACGGTAGTTAGTCTATACGACTGGATTTTTTTGTAGTCATCCTTCCTCCTAATTTGCTTGCTTCGATAATTAGCCAAACAACATAAGTACTTCTCCCCCTCCATGTAATCTTCACCTTTGTGCAGCAAGCATGCTAATTTGCCAGAAAGCTACCTGGCATTTGCATGTTTTTCCATCTAATTTGGGAGAGTCAGCACTTAAAGCAGCTGCCTTGATCATAAGGCAACTTGAGCAATCAGCCCAGGTAGAGATTTGTCGATTGCACAAGAATTTGTCTGAAGCATCTTTCAGTGTCTGCGCCTAGTGCTAATTATATCTGGGGGAGAGGGGAGAAGGAGGGAACCCGAGCAAGTAAAATGGTCCGTTGCATTTGCTTTTTCTGAGAGCTTCTGAACAGAGGGTACCTACACCTCAAATTCATCCTGAACATCTCCTCCAGGGCCATGCTCAGGAACAGAGATGTTTCCAGAGGGAATGGAGGGTGCATGGGTCTTTGCTGCCTCCTCCATTGGTGCTGAACAGAGCATGCAGATAAATAGGGCTGGTAATGGAAAAGCAGGGAAAGCTACCACTGGGAATTTTGGCATCTGCAATCCTTTAGACCCGTGGTTTTCCTGGCCCACACAGACACCACTATTTACCTCATTAAAACCCTAACCTGCTCCACATAGGTCTTTCAGGAGTTTCTAGCACATGAAGGCCATCAGCAGGTCTTGCTCCTCTCTGGTTGTCAGTGTGATGAGGTTGAAACAGGCTCAGCCCTCTGTACAGTACCGCTCCTCATCTTCCTCCAGACTGGGAGCATCTGGTCCCTCCTTGTCCCCCTTCTCATCCCCCCCTTGCTGTTCACCCCACTGGTCTGTTGGGCCCCACAGATGTATGGCTCATGTTCTGGAGTGGACATTGTGTTTCTCCCAGAAGAGGCACACATGCTGCTTCCCTGGGCTGAGAGCCCAGGTTCAGGCCCTGCTGCGGAGTGCCACTCAACCCATTAGTAACAGTGTCCTTTGGGCAGGGAGGGATGTCAGGGATGTCTAGGTAAATTAAAAATCCATTCAGTCTTTGCTGTCACATTTGCTTCTGCTCTGTCTTGCTTGCCTGCTTGCTTTTCTCACTCAGTTCCTGTTGTCATTGGAGCACTTTAACTGATACCTTGCAGAAGATCTCCATAAGCAAGACTTCAGATTGCTCTAGGCAGAAACCACATTTCTTAGGTTAAAGAGATTTCTTTCCTATTACTATTGTTGTTGTTGTTGCCATTTATTTCATTACTTATACTATTTACTATTATTACTATTATTTTTTTCGTCTGTGTTGGGCTATGAGTTGAGGAAGCTTTTGAGATAACTCCTGCCTGCTTTTTATCACCCCAGGCACTAGAGAGCTAGGATTCTGGGGTTTATGACAGAGAGCAATCTATCTCAGGGCATGAAAACAAATTGGGAAGATGGTCCCATTGTGTGGATCTGAATATCCCTAACTATTGATGATGGTGGTGGCAAATGACTCAGGCCTGAGTTACCCAAACATCTTCTGTCATTATAATATTGATGAGGTGGATCAAAACCCCAGACTCTGATCCTACCTTGCACTGCAGTGTCTGCCATCTGGATCTAGGAGCATCATATATCAGATATTAGTAGAAAAAATCTAAGGAAACCATTGCTTTCAGACACCCACTGGGGAAGCACAGCTCATGTCAAAACCCTTTTGCAAATCAGAAAATGCTCCAACCTTGTATAAAAGTTTAGTGGAGGGGGACACATTCACCCTTGTCTCACTGGTCTCCTTTGGACTAGAGCAATGACTCCAAATTGACTAGAAAGGGATATTTTCCATGGGGTTTCTGGCTTGATGGCAAGCAGGGATAACCAGGTATTTTACAGACAACTCCTTCCCCACCTGCTGCCTCCCAAGGCATGCTGGACCAGGGTGAAGCTCACCCCAGATACAGGGGGAGGGTGTCATGGTCATCATGTCTCACGCTGTCAGCCCTGCAGATGCTCCCACTGCTCACAGCGCTACACCAAGATTAAATCTCACTTGATTTAAATTTCCTTCCCCTGCAAACATTTCCTTGGACTAATAATTTCTCAACAATAGATAATCAAAACACTTGCCTGTATTTTATTTTTAAATAAACCAGGTGAGTGTCAAAAGCAGATAGAAAATGGGCTGATTAATGAAAGCAGGTGCTGGGGTTTTTTAACTTTAAACAGATGGAGAAGCACTTAATTTTCAGTCTGATTCTGTTGGTTTGATTTATTCTTCATGAGAATCCTTATAAAGGCTTCCAGCAAGTTGTGGCCCCACTTAAAAGCATGGCTGGGAAGGAGGCCACAGCCCAGCTCACTGCAGGAGGGCCAGCATGGTTCCCGGGGGCGAATGAGAGAGGATGAGACGTGTCAGTTATCTGAAGCAAAGCAGGAACCGTCATTTGTTTCAAATACCTTTTTTAAACAAGTAAGAGGATCCTGGGTAGGAACACAATTAAAAGGAATATCTATTTCTCTCAGAAGCCAAATCCTGAGGACTTTTACCTCTATCTGGGCAAAACTTCTTCCCCACATTAGCTTGAAATATTTGCCTTAGTAAAGGTTAGGCAGAAAACCTGTCAGAGTCCTGGGCTTGGAGTTCTCTCCCCACTCCAACAGTGTGCCAGCAGAGTGACTTCAGAGCCACAAGGCAGATGCCTGCAATGGAGGGTGGCCCATCCTTTGCTTTATACTGGGAGATGGGTTTTAACTAGGAGCCTATAGCCTCCACTTGCAATTGTACGCATGCTTAGGGCAGGGTGAGGTTCCCAATATTTCACTTGGCAAGCTCCAAATGTATATATTTTGCCTGCTTTGATTAAGGTGGTGAATAAGGAGTCTGAATGTTTCTGAGCACAGGTGTTTTTAAACCGGAAATACTCTTTTCCCTGTTGCTTCAACCAGACATAAGCTCATGCTGCTCAATGGGAGCAACAGATCATGGCAAGCTGGTCTGCCTCACTACTCTAAAAGAATTATATCACCATAACTTTGCCCTTCTTCAGACAAAAGACAAGCCTTGCTTTTAGTGTGCTTAAACTCACTAACCTTAACTGAGATGACCTTGTCCATGACCTTAAGCCAGAGGAATCTCTGGGCTCTCCCATGTGATATTTGTGCCCATAAACACCTGGATTAAGTAATCCATGACAAACACAAAACGACAGCAACATAGTTTGCTCAGCACTCACCCATGGTCATGTACTGTGGTCCTTCCCAAGCAAGAAGGAGGTGGTATTCAATAGGCAACCACCCGTGGCCGTGCTGGTAAACCTCAGCAGTGCCAAGATGACTGGGAGCAGCCAGTGTGGGGTCCCCTAGGACCCTGGTTGTTCCTGCATGGATGGCTCAAAAAGCACTAACTGCTCCCAGCTTTCAATGGCTGGTGACAGGAACTGGGCTCATGCTCCTGAGCCAGGGTCAGCACTGTTTTTCTTTTCCAAAGAGTATGAACTGGATGGTGAGTTGTTACAGATTTGCAGTACCAGGAATTAGAGGAATTTTTTTAATGTGAACACAATGTTATCTCATTACGTGTGCTCTCAGGGCACTGCAGCGTGAGGAGAGCAATGAAAACATCTCTCCCCTTAGGGCAAGGCAATTTTCTGACTGGGACAAGAAAAGAGTTGTCCTGGGCCAAAGCCAGGCAGAAGGGATTGCTGGCCGAGGGAGAAGCTTTAGTCCTCTAAAGTCTCTCCAAAATCCCATTGGCAAAGCAGAGTTACACCATTGAGAAGTAAACATCCTCATGTTAAGATGAACTGCAAAGCTGAACAAAACACAGACAGCGGGCACTGTGAATTGGCATGTGTCCCTCACATTTTGCTTTGTCTCAGTTAGAAACAGTTACCGACCTTTTGCCTGCCTTGACCCAAGGTAATATTTTTTTTCCTAAGAACAAGAGAGTTTTCTTAAACTTGGCCCAGGCTCATGTGTTTCTCATCTCAGGCTCACTTAACCTTTATGAACCAACCATTTGGTAAGGCTAAGGGACTCCAGGGTTAGCAACTAGACCTGAAACTTGGGGACTCTTGCAGAGCATGGCTCAGAAACAAAACAAAAGCTTCAGCCTGTCCACTGGAAGACTCCCATATAGACCTAAGACTGTACTGTGGAAACACATGAAATAAAACATTGCTTATGCTAAAGACACAGTGCAGATAAATGACCTGTGCTGCTTTGAAAAATGAATATATTTTATACCTTTAGATTACAACACAGGAATATATCTTTTCCTATCTGTGGAAAGCATCCTATTGTTTATTTTAGTTGGCAGACTTGCTGCCCAAAAGGAAATGTGAATATTATCTCTAATGAGTCTTCCCATAATGGCAATTTTCTAAAAGAGGTACCAGTTCTAGGTTTGCGTTAAAAGAACCTCATCTGCGAGCCATGGAATAATCCTCCCAAAACTATTAGAGTATGCAGTCTCACTTCTCCAGAGCCAATGTGATAATGTCTTGAGAGAAGAGCAATTCCTCTTTTAACAGCAATATAGATTCTTCCCATGTGTGTACAAACACATCTAAGTGCAGATTGTGCCTCTGGTCTTCTCTAAAACAAACAGTCTAAACCACATTTGTCTTCCCCACTTATCTGTTGGTTCTTTACCATATTTGAGCTGCCTGCCATTTAAAATGCAGCCCAGCAGGGATGGCATCCTGAATCATTTCTTTGTAGGTGCCTCAACTCTACTCATTTAACCCATGTCTTCCCTCAAAGACATCTATAAGTGGGCCAAAGAGTCCACCTGCCTCCTTCTGGATCTTGGCAGCAGCTGAGTGAACAAAGCCCTGATAGAATGACCCTCTTATTTTCAGGCTTTACAGAACCACAATTAATATCCTTTTAAGTCTGTTTCCAGGTGTGACTGAGACACGTACCATGTGTCAGGTGAGGTGAACAAGCAAGAACAAATCTGCAAACTAATCCCACTGCTTTGGGTTATTGTTCAGTAAGATTTTTGCAAACCATCTTTGTGCCTAGCCCTTGCACAGAAAGTGTTGAACTGAATGCCTAATTGGTTCATCTGCTCTAGGTTTGATCACTCTGGGCCACTTTTCTCCATTTCTCAAGTGTACATGTGTTAAAAAAAAATAAGAAATGCTTGGGGGATACTCAGAAACTTGCAGGTCCTATATAACCCTATATGGAGAATAATGTTAAAAACATGGCAACACTGTTAAAGGTGTGCAGCTGAGTAGTGCATTTTAACAGACCACTGAAACAGAAACCTCATCCATGGAGTATATACTGAGCATACATTACACTGGCTTGTTTACCCCATCACACAAAGATCCCAACAATCTATTGAGAAGCCAAGAGCATCTGAACTTTTGCAGGATGTTCTTCAGAAGGACTTCAAAAACCCTGCTCAAGGACATGCTGGTTAAGTGTACCCCCACAAAGCAATTAACTCCTAAGTCCCGGCATTGACTGCAAACTCAGGAGATACTTTTGAGTGGCAGGATCCAGAGCTCCCTTCAAGAGCACAAATGTTTCCCATCCTCCCCTGGACAAAACCCTCCATGGACACTAGGTCCCAATTGTGTGTTCAGCTGCATTGCCATCGGCTTCCAATCTGCCGTTTGCTTCCTTGAAGAGGATTGTGGTTGGTCTAATCCAGTTTCCTGCAGTTCCTCCTGCTTCTCCACTTTGGGAAACTGTAGATTTGTGTCCAGGTCATCACTCAGAAAACACTGAGCCAGCCTCAGACCAAAGAAGGAAGGCGCATTTCCTATGGAAGTTTGTGATTTAAACTTTCAAGGAAAAAGTTATTCAAGTAAAAAATGGAAACCCAAAGCCAGGATCTCCACAGGGATGGGATCACAGGTAAAAGGGCTGGACAATACTTTCTCAGTGGCCCAAGTGTTTGAGAACTGTGCTTGCAAACATTGCACTGGTATATATGACTATGCACATCAGTGCAGTAGTGAATTTCTTGCCCATCATCATAAGCCTATAAAATGAGTAAGTCAAAACTGAAGGTTTCTGAAGGTTCACAGATCTTTCAGTCAAGCCAAGGAAAAGACTCAAGCAAACCTGATCTAATGCCTTTCACCTGGAAAGTGCAGGGCAACCTTAGATTCTGATAGAGCTAAGATCTATAAGTCCAAATCCACCAGGTTGCTTTGAGACCCTTTCAATATCACAAGAATGTGTCCAACTCCATCTCCAAGTCCAGACTTGTTTCTCTGATGTGAGAAAGAATGCTGCAATATTAATAAAAATTCAACGAAGTTCAATGCCAGACCTGATAAGAGAGGAAGGGTGATATATTTTAAAATAAGATGAATGTCACTCTCTCACACTGTCATAGCCACATAATCCTAATCACAGAGAAGTGTGCATCCTCCTGATCTGGCCAGGATTTCTCCACAGAGGACCAGGAACACTGGTTACCTAGTCTCACCAAGTCTCCTGAGAGACACCATTCAGGTTCAGATATGCTGTTTTTCATTCATCAGGAGCTGACAATGATGAGTCTCTCCATCCTGCTACACCCTTCTGTGAGTCATCAGTTTTCTTCATTCCCGAGTCCTTTGTCTCCCAATCTGGGTGTTCTGAGAAGCTGCCCTTAAATGTACTTGTCAAAGACCTGCTAGCTTATGTGCCACCAACAACTGCCATCCCTTCTGTCCCCCTCCTGCCAGTTACTCTTTTTGGAGTTTTTCATACCAATATCCCCAGTCTTTCTCCTTTCATATCAATCTTTGCATTTCTTTCACAAGTTTTTCTACAGCCTCATGGGCTCCACATGAGACTGTGTTTGGGCACACCTTTCAGGTAAGCTCCATGATGCTAAGGAGAGAGAGCCCAGCTCTCACCCAATCCACAGGAAGGGTTCAAAGGGCTCAGATCAGAGGAAAAGTGTGCTCCAGCCCAGACCTCCAGCAGGTCTTCTGAACTCAGTTCTTCCTGAGCACAAGGTAGGTACTTTGAATAAGATCCATCTGCTCAGATGTAGATGCTAAAAATTAAATACCTTCTTCTGAGCTTGCTCCCTAGCCAATGGATATAACCCATTCTGGGAGCAATACCTCACTTTCCGACAGAGATGGATAAGATGGATTAGATGGAGTGTGCCCATGGAGTGGCTATTTCTTGTCTACCTAGGGAGAAAAGGACAGTGAGCTCAGACTGAGATCTTTACTCTGTAAACCTCTGAAGTTAGGTGAGCTGAATCCTATCCCTGCAGCCCATAGAAGGGCAAGCAAAGGGAGTGGGAAATAT
>JAAGNO010003858.1:0-37910 GCA_033439905.1 Ceryle rudis | reverse complement strand
CCAGATACATTGTATGGATAGTCAACAGCAAGTATGATTGCAATGTAACAGACATATTAAAATGGCCCAAAAGATCACCAGGGCAGTCTCTTCTTCCTGGAGGAGACCAGTTTCTTGGTTTCCAGTTGCAAGCTGAAAATACTTTTTCTATATTAGAGGCCTTAATAAACCACACTGTCTTCAGGGCTATTTTCTTGCCAGTTGCTACACACCACCCTCATATTTTCCATGTTTCCTGTACAAGTCCACCCCTTACATTTCTAGGGGGAAGGCTTCCCACTTTCCAAATGGTGTCCTACAGTCTGGTCTGCATTGCCATGTCTCTGTCCTGGCAAGTATGGTGCCACCATGGGTACAACATTAACACCACACATTGACAGATGGAGCCATGGATGCACTTGCAGACAGACTTTTTGTAGAATCATAGATTCATTGAGGTTGGAAAAGACCTTTAAGATCATCAAGTCCAACCATTAACCCTACTCTACTAACTGCACCACTAAGCCAAATCCCCAAGCACGACATCTATACGGCTTTTAGACACATCCAGGGATGGTAACTAAACCACCTCCCTGGGCAGCCTGTTCCAATACCTAACAACACTCTCAGTGAAAAAACTTTTCCTAATGTCCTGTTGGGACACTGTGTCAGCTTTAGCCTGACAGAGGTGCTCTGGGAACCTGCAGAGGCATTGCAAAGAATGCTCAGAGAAACTGGAGCTGGGCAGGTCTCTGTGAAAGGCCAGATACATGGCTAAAGCCAGCCTTGCCTCCTGGAACTGTCAGCGTTTTATGAGTGTTCTGCTCCATAGGTACAAAGAAGTCACAACTGGACAGAATCTGAGTCCTTTGTAGACAAGTGTGTGGCAAGACCATGGGTCTTGCCTGGAGATGCCACCCTGGATGCCACCACTGCAGAGTGGAAATACACTGTGTATACGTATAGGTACATTCACACTATCTCAACACTTTGGCATCCAAGCTGCATGTGTACAACAGTTCAGTGCCTTCCGTTGTGCACACCACACATGTCTGTTCATTGCTTGCCATCTTACTCTCCCACCTCGGAAGGAAAGGCTCTAGTCTTTGGAAAGCACTGCTACCAAATTCATCCTGCAGAGCAGTTGCCCCCAAGGTGTAACACCTTCTGAGCATGAGTGAGCTTCTGGGAGCTGGCTGTGGAAGGGAGGTAATGAGGAGGCAGAATTAGAGCTGGAGTCAGAAAGGCTGAGCCAGTTTGGATGCAGGGCAGTCCCTGGGACTGGTGAGTGGATTAAAAGGCCTTTAGGGAGAAGAGGGTGGCCAGAAGAAAGTTTCAAAGGGAACTTAGTAAAAAAACCTCAGATCTTCTCTGAAGCAGGGAAAATTAGCGCTTTGCTGTGGAGCACATAGCACATAATAATAAAAAAAAAAGAGCTGCAGTTGTCCACTCTCTTCATGCTCTTTCTGCAGCAGCCCAGCTAATGCCCCAGAGATCCTCCAGGTAGCATCACTGAACCCTTACCTACAAATTGAGCCCAAAGTCAGGCCCTGGGTCCTTCCCTTGGAGGTGGGTAGGGGGTTTCCACCTATGCACAACTTTGAACCCTCTTCTCCATTGAACCCTCTTCTCCATTGTCTCATGGTGTGGATAGTCTGGGGCTTTCCCAGGGAGTCTCTGATTTGCTAGCAACAGGGACTTTCCACAGGAGCTTTTCCTCCCCACTGGGATATGTCTGAAGTTTTGTCCACCCCGTGTGAGCAGATGCTGCCAAAAAGCTGACAATAATGAGAGTAACAACATCCACACTTTTTCCTAGGGCACCCACACTCCAGCTTCAAAACACCACGAAAGCCATCCTCCAGGCACAGACGTGCCTGGTTTGCGTGGGTACAGCAAACCTCTGTGAACATCGCTGGCTGGCATTGGTGCTGGTCCCCCATTAGCACTAATGAGGCTAATGAAGGAACTTCAGCTTGGTTGGTCTTTTTCCTTAATATCCTCCTGGGTTCTGGTAACCAAATAGCTGTTCCCCATCTCCAAGGGCACTGGATGCCCTTGGCAAGATATAACTCACAGACTGTCCCTGTAAAAGAAAACACAGCTGCCAGGAGCCCCCTTCATGCCCATGCGCTTGTTCATGGAACTCTTCTTCTGCCCCTCCACTGGCTTCTTAAATCTTGCCACGCTTAATCTTTGGTCCCTACTGTCAAGAGGCTCAATAATTCCCTTTCCCCAGCTTGGCCCTGCCTGCACAGGCCTCGTGCAGCCACCTGAGCGCCTGTAATTTCTCTGCACAGAGTCACCTGAGCAGAAGAACTTCATGCAGTTTCTGTGCCCAGAGCATTCAGGTTTAAAGCAACTCCATGTAAAAGAATTTTTTTTTTTAAATTCAGCATGTGTATACTGTACATCCACAGAGCACTTCTTAATATAAATATTTATGCCTATTTTTCATGCTTATTTTATAATAAGAAGTAATGCAATTTAACTGTATCACACCCATCTTTTTCCCCTCTGTATTCTCCAGACTTTCATCTTCTCTTTCCTTAAGATTTATCAGAGAAGTGAAGCTTATCAGAGAAGAGACTAAACCAGATTTTTGCTGCTGTTGCACAGTCTTTTAATTCTACAGACACCTTGTATTACCTGAGTGCTGACTGTGCTTGTGAACCCATGGAAGGGCTGTTGCATAGGCATTGCACAGAAAAATTTTGGCAGATAGTCTGGCAAATCTCACTGCTGCCACCTCTGGTCCCCAGTGCACCGCCCTGCCCTCTGCAGAGGCAAGAGCTGCAGACCAGAGGGTACAACAGTGGAAGGGAATAATGTCCAACCCACCGTCACAACCATGGTCAAGGCTCATCTCCTGAAACTCTCACTGACTCGTAGATCAGCTTTGGTGCCCAAAATCTGCTCTTATTTTTCCAGCTCTGCTATAAGGTATAATGAAAAATATTCCCTCCGTCCACAACCCTTTGACCTGTCTGTGTCCTGAGACATTGCAGTTACAGCAAAATATGCTGGAGACCTCAGTGTCTGGTTCTCTTCCAAGGTGAAGAGTGCATTTCACCTCAGATGCTTGAGAAACATGAGTTCATATCTGATTTATTGGGGGACTTTATTCTGTGGTGCAAACACATGGTAAGTAACTCCTCTGTGCCCTGTAGGGGTCACAGGGAGAGGGGATTTCATTCACCGTAATGACTGCTCACCTCAGATTGACTCCCTCTCACCAAAGCATCTTTGCATATAAACCCCTCCTGCAATGGCTGGTGATGAAACACCCATGCAAATAAAATCACAAACGGATATGGATATGTGGTTTTCCTTCCATTCATGCTTGTCTTGCTCCTAAATTTACAGGTAAAATGCTGACAGACTCCGCTGTCTTATTTGTTAGATGTTTGGTTTTTTCTTTAATCTTTCCATTAAATGAATGTATTTTCAGCTGCTTGGTTAACGACCTAAATATGCAAATCACACAGTGAAGTTACTTTCTGCAATTTGCCATGCACAAAACTGAATGAGAAGCTTAAATGACAGTTAAGCCCCCAGCAGCAGACTGCAGCACCAGCTGCAGGGAGGGAGACCAGTACAGTCCAGCTGCACAACAATTGCACAGTGATTCCTGCCATACCCTGCTGAAGAGCATTTCCAAGCATTTCAGATGATAGCGTTGCTCCTGTGCTTTTTCTTATCAGATACAAAATGTAGATAGCCTCGGTTGTGTTGGGGATTTTTGTGTTACTGAAACATAAAGGAGTGGATCTATACTTACTACTTTAGCAGAAGACTTGTGTCTAAGTTATCTGTCTGCTCCCCAGGGGACAAGGTAGAGTGTGGCTGGGCTGCATTTTCTGAGGACGATGGAAATCTTTGTTACAGCAAACTTCACTGATTCACCTATTGGTACCATTTCTTGTTTGGGTCTTCCACACAATGCAGTCTATACCTCTCAACTCCATGCTCCATTTCTTAATAAGTTAAAATGATAGGACATTAGTAGTGCCTGGAAGAGAAATGCCAGCCTGTCAGGCTTACAAGTCACCACTTGTGTACTGATAGAGAAACTACTGCCTAGCAAAAAAAATTGTGAACAATCACTTTTCTTTACAAAATCCTTTCCCATGCTCTGCTGAATCACCCTGACATCGCTAGTTAAGTTCATTGTACTCCATTTTTTTTCTGTGTTGATGTGACAGGGTATTTGTTTTGTATTAAAATAAGGTGAGACTTTGAGCTGACAAGTTGAAAACCAATCAGAAGCAGAAATCATCAGGGGAAGCCAAAATGCTACAGAGACTGAACAAGCCTGTTGGGCTTCCTGGTTTCAGTCCCATGGAAAGGGTCTTCAGTTGTGAACCTCACCAGGGAAATAATGACATATCCAAAGATTGAAACAAAGCCGTGTATAGCTTTTCTTACCCCTATGGCCTGCTGAAGCACATAAATAAGTTAGGCGTTTTGTGTTACTGTTTTGTGGACTGTTTGGAAGTAGTTCATAAATTATTGGAGAAGAAAGGTCAGGCTCTTAATGAATGCTTTGGAAAATCAGCATCTTTGGGAAGGATTTGACATGCTTTGTTTACAGTGTGAGAGAGTTCAACATACAAATCCTCTGAAACGCCCAAGGAGCCTTCCAGCAAAACCAGCAGAGACAAGCTAGACATCCCAAATATTTCTCATTAAGTAAAAACAAACAACAACAAAAAAAGCAGGAAAATAAACCCCAGACCTTAGCACCAAAAACCATGAAGCAGACTTCTTTCAAAGGTCTTTACCACTCACCTCTGAGCTCTGGCGACAGACATCTGGTGAATTATCGCAATATAAACACCATCGGAGCCAGAGGCTGCTCCAGTGACACCTCAGCCAGAAGTCCCAGGCTCATGCAAGGAATAAGGGAAGATGAAATGGGACCTCTCTGACCAAAGCATGGCAATGGCCTGAATGTGGGCAAAACAATTTGGGGGGCTTTTTCCCCCTTAGCTATACCCTGTTTCCACCCTGGTTGCTCAGTGGCAGGCTGACCCTTCGCATCCATCCTCCAGGCACCAACACAGCTCAGTACAACTTGGAATGGGGAGGAAAAGGGCTGTCAAAGGTGGGAGCAAGGCTATGGCTCTAAGTGACTTCTCTAGAGGGGAAAAAAAAAAAAAAAAAAAAAAAAAGGGCAACAAATGCTTTGCAATTAGCGACTTGGAGGGCAGACAGCGGTGCATTAAGTCCTGCGGCGAGGGACTGACATCAGCCTGAGTGGGCGGAAAAACGAGACAGTGCGGACAATGGTGCTGCTCTGCTTCCTTTTGAGCACATTGTCAAAGAAAAAGGGAAAGAGAAAACTGAAATAATTACTGCTGCGGGGAAAAATAGAAAAAGGAAAACAAAAAAGCCACACCAAAAAACAATCTCTGGAAGAACATACAGGAGATGCTTAACAAAATACCGAGTGTGACCTTTCAGTTGGGTGTTTCCTTCAAGGCAGGCAGGTCGCTCAGTCCCAAAGACGAGGGGCTGCTGCCACCTCCCGGCGCTCCCGGCCGCAGGGACTTCGGCAGTTGCCGGAACGAGCCGTGGAGCCGAGAACCGACCCCCCGCGCCGAGACCAGGCGAGCAGGGAAAGGACCAAGGTGCTTTTTCTTCACAAACTCTGCAAGCAAAGAACGGCAAGTCCCTTTTCCCAAAAGGGACCCGACTTACAGCTGTGTCGTTGGTTCCTCTAGGACATACCAGTCTACCCAAAGCAATGGTCACGCTGTCCCTGAGCCCCTTGAGAGGTTGTGTGCTGAACCTACCCCACACAGGGCCTCCCTACTTCTGGACCCTTACACAGACCAAGTAACCATCCCAAAATAGCTCCAGCAAGATATGGCAGCACATTCTGGAAGAAATGAGTGCTTTAAGGAGGAAAGTCTCCGCACTGGTCCCCAGGGCCTTGCAGATCAGCCTCTTCCTATACCCCAGGGATAGCTGTGTCTCTCCCATGACCCCGGAACAGCTTATTGACATGTACTCGCCCGTGGCCCTTGGGCCTCCTCATTACTGTCACTGCAGTTTACATAGATCACCTCTTTGCACACTGGTTTGAGAGTGGGGAACAGGCACAGTAGGAACTACAGCTCCTTTGTGTTAGGATCTCCAAGAACTCCTGTACTAAAGCACATCCTCTATGGCTGTCTGGCCAAGGAGATACATCTTCTATAGCAGTGTACTCCACAGGATGCTAGATGTGGCAGCAAGGTGTGCCAGGCATCTGTAGGTGATGGCCAATGGCTCTCCCAGCAGGCCTAAGCGGGTAGGAGGTGTGTGTCCCCCACTCTGCACCCTCCTCCAATTTACAGCTCTCCCAGCATGGCAGTGGTGGCAGCAACTGCTCACACCATGTCCCCACAGAGGTCTGGATCAATGCGGGCTGTGAAAGGGTAAGCTGGGCAGGATGTGAAGTAGAACCATGGGATGATGTGTGTTGGCTAGCAGAGATTTCCCCAGCCAGCAGTGACAGGTTTTGCCAAGAGGGATGATTTTCGGAAGAGTTCAGGGTCTTCATGGTGTGTGGTAGGTCTCTGCAAGACAGCTGGAGGATGGCCTTTGAGGCAGGGCCAAGTCTCCTTAGTCTTAGTTGACTTACAGCACTCCATCATCTTGCCTCAGCTTCTCTGACAGATTTCCTTTTTATTCTGCTTGTGCTGCACTCTAAGATACACTACAAACATCTGTGTTGTGTCCCAGTCTCACTTTTCCTTAAAAGTGCCAGTTAATTGCAAGGTAAGTGCCAGCCATGTAACCCGGCTCCAGCCCGGCTGCATGGGCTGTGTACAGAGCTGACTGCATTTCCCCTGGGAAAATCCCCATGGCAGGAACAGGAGCTGGGAAACAAGGGATTCAGCAGTTACCTCCTCTTCTCATGTGAGCTGGTGTTTTTCCAAGCCAGTCCTGACACGAGGTCACACCGGAGGGATGAAGTCCAAGTTCAGGGAGGTGAGCCCACATCAGGCAGCTTCCTCTGGTTGTGTCTCCCAAATCTACATGCTCAACACAGCAGCAATAAGCTGCAGTGTGCCCCATGCGTCAGCATTACATGCTTTTGAGAGAATACTGGGGTTTTTTGGATGTATTTGGAGACATTTTTGTTTCCAGTGGAGGCAGCTAATGTTTTTTTAACCTCAGATCGTAGATACTTGTGTAGCAGAGTCCAAATCTTGATGACGATGCCAAGGGGATGAGGTGTTTTAGTGTCTTCATGTAACAGAATTTGTTTTAAAGAAAAAAAAAGGGGGGGGAGGAGGACAGGGGGAAATGCTGATAAACCTTCAAACTACTCCCAATCTTTATTTAACCCTGGCTAACTTGCAAATCAATAAGAAACCAGGAAATGCCAGAGTTGTGCAACCCTCACTGGGGCCATGTGCCTGCTTGCCTTGTGCCCTGGGTTCCCGTCTCCCTGGGGAGCTGGCGGAACCCGTCGGGGCAGGGGAGGGGAGCCCTTCAGTGTGCCAGAGTGCAGGAAAGGCTGCCACCCTGTGGGGACACGGCTTTTCCGGGAAATCCCTTCCTCTCTCCCAGGCTGTCCTTCTGCCAGAAGGCAGGGGACAAAAGTCCAAAACTAATGGATAAACCCAGGCAAGAGAGGGCAAAGTTGCATCTGCTGATTGCTGGAGCCCTTGCAGAGAGGGCTGTGTGACCTCTGGGCCTTCTGAAAAGCATGAGGAGGATCCTTCTTTATTCCCCTGACAAGGGGAGTGACAAGGGGAGAGCCCTGGCCCAAGATGCTCAGGGGCATCTTCCTGGCTGGTGGCCTGCAGGTCAGATCCTCCCAACTTGTTCTTGGAAGAAACAGGATCCTGTCAGAGGTGACATACCCTTCCCAAGCAGTTCAATGCTGATGAGGGGAGGGGGCAGGTACAGCAGCAGGAGCTGCTGCTGACCCCACATCGCTGCCACCACCACTGAGTCATTGAGGCCTGTGGAAGAAGGGAGAATCGCCCAAAGCAGGCTGCTTGCCCCTGGACCACTGTCTGATGCATCCCACTCAGGACCCTTTAACAGTTTCTCTGGAAGGGAAGCTAAAGTAATTTCTGCCTTGCTATAGGCAAGCAAGGTTGTTAGCACTGAGTGGAAATGGACAGCAGGTAGAAAAACCACAGTGCAATAAGGATGAACAGTTATCTTAAGCAGACGTCTCTGGCTACAGGCCACCCTACACCAACCTCTCTGGATGCTGGAAGGTGCCATCAACATCTTGTGGGCAGGGTCCTCTGCTGCCTTTCTATGCGTGATAAAATCATCAGCTGAGTTGCTAACCAAAAAACTTCCAAGAAATTGTGTTAATCCTTGAAGAGTGTTGGCAACACCTTATTAACAGGTGAATTTGCGTAGAAAGCTGTGGTGAAGAGATACTTCTTGAAACCATGATCATAAGCTATGAATGACAAGACTTACTTTAAATGAAAATTAATCTTGCCAAAGGGAAACTGATTTTTGCAGAGTCAAGTGGAGGAGTAGTATCCCAGAGCAATGTATCCCAGGAAGAATTTGGGGTAAAAAAACATGAAATATTTTGTAGACACTAGTAAACAGGTAGGTGTTACTGCCCATGCTCAAGCTCTTTTGCAGGCAAACCAATGTCTCAGGGCCAGGGGAGCTCTGGGCCTGGGGATAGGCTGGGGACCCCTCAATGACACATTCCTTCTACACAAAACACCACCAGCCACCAAGTGTCCTTGCACAGAGGTTTTTAGCAGCTGCTCATGTTTTTAATTAGCGAATGGATTGCAAAGGGCTTTAAAATCAACCCTTCTCAGAGTATCAAGATAGTCCAGGTCTGGTGTCCCCAGGATGTGCCCCAGAATTGAGGGGCTGCCATGGGTCCTTTGGCAGAAGATCCTCTGCAAGACCTGCTGACCCCTCTGTATGGCTCCCTGCTTGACCCAAACCTGCCCTGATTTCCTATCATTAAAACTTCTACTTTCTGCCATCCAGACAGAAAAGGGGCTCAAAAATGGTTCAAATGCCATTTTATGGGACAGGCAGGCACATGCTGGTTGGATATCTGCAAGTAATATCTGCACACAGATCATGTTCAAATATGTTTCCCTATTTTTACATCTCTGAGAGGTTTGAATAGGGGCTAAAAGTTTGGGGCTGGGTTTTGGTTTTTTCCTCCAAAAATTTGCTGAGTTTGTGACAGGAAGGAGAGAGATGTCAGCACACATCAGGGAGGCAACAAAGCTCTGACCAGGAGATGCTTTGGAAAGGAAAGAGCAGAGGCCAGGGACCTGTTAGCACCAGGCAAAGCAGCAAGGGGCAGCTTCTGTTAAAATGCCTATTCCCTGCCTGTGGTAACGGCTCCCTCCTGGTATGGAGTTGCCCCTTCCCCAAACTCACTCATTCACACCTTTCCTCTGGAGATGACAATGCAACAGGCTGCATATTTTTTTTGGTAGAAAGCTTTGGGATTGCCCAGCAATTAATCTCAGGAAAAAATAGGTTTATAATAGTGTCATGTGCTGAGGGGATTCCTTGCTTTGTAACTACCGGACAGTAATCTCCTTCCTTCCTCTCTCGCCCCTGCTTCTAGAGCACTTCCCCCGTCCTGCAGCTTTGCCCCTCTCCATGGCTCTCTCCCACCTTCCCTGTTCCAAGTGCGCTTTGCCACAGATGCTGTCATGTTTGCCCCAGTAATGATCTCAGTACTCCTGGGCTCATGGGGTTCAGGCAGGGGACAGAGTTGAGTCTTGGGGCACACTCACTTTCTCTGGATAAACGTCAATGCCCTTTCTTCTGACTCACAGTCCTCCATGCCAAGATGTGGCAGAAGAAAGTGCTTTTTAATTTTAAATAGGTCCAGAGCTTCTGTATTTATGGCTCATATCAATATTTAAACTCATGCCATGAGAAGAAAAAAAAACCTGCATATATTTTCTCTTTTTCACAGCTAATCATCAGCAAAGGGGAAGACGTCAGCAGGCTTGTCTTTATCGCAGAGCAAACACTCTTTTTCCAGTGAGGGCATGAACCTATGGTCTTTCCTGGGAAGGATGCACTTGTTTTATTGTCACCCTGACTTGTTCTGTAGGCATAATCCGAGAGCACTCAGAGACACATTGATTCTGACAATTTTGTGTCTGCTCTATTTGTGACCTTCTCTACTTAGGAGGCATGGTGGACCTTCAGAAGCTCCACTTCATATTGCAGGTCTTAGATATGAAGAACTTTACCAAGAGGAAAGGCACTCACTATCCAAGGTGATTCTACCCATGCGGTTAATTATGGGGATGTGGGGTTATCAGTGATGCTACACTTTTCCTAAACACTAGATTTCCATCTGCGTGGAAAGCTATTTGAGTTAAGCATGAATGATGAAAACTTCAGTCTTGAACACTCATAGCTGTGCAGGCTTGGGAGCTGAGAATTTCATGCATGGCAATTGCAGGGAGAGCTAGTACCTATGCCCTACCCACTCTGCCATCAAACAGCTTTAAACATTCATTTCAGCTTAAATCCTTCACATTGTACCATGCAAATGAGGTCTGCACTGCTGTCTTTACTGATACAATGAACTTAAGAAGTGGGAGGTTGTTGGGCCATTGACATTTTTTGTTCTTTTGATCCTTTTGTTTTGCTTGCATGAAGGGTAACACAACATCATCACAAAACATACTTCCAGTGGTGAAAAGCGCATCCTCCAAGCAGTGTTAGGCACCACATTAACCTTTCAACTTCAGAAGCCATAGAATGGAACAAATGAAACCCCCAAAGCAAATTGCGTGTTTCCTATATCTCTTTATTGACCGCCACTGACCGAGTTCTCAGGTTGAGTGCCAGATACCAGTGGAAGAGGTGGAGCTACCCTAGAATTACAGCAAGAGCAAGGGAGACGGTTTGTTACGCACAGGCTGGAGAGAACTGGCTGGGGATGTGAAGCCTCTGCACAGCGGTGAGCTCCCCTCTCTCCCACAAGGGCCTACTAAGACAGTGGAAAGATGTGCTTGTCCTTCTGTCAGTTGTCCCTAAGGGACATGACAGCGTAGTGGTGTGAGCAGATACACTTAAACACTTTGCTGAAAAAAAATATATGGTGCAACACCCGAAGGCAAGATGTTATTAATTCTCCTGCGGTTGCAAGGAACTCATGGCATGTTCATCGCACGTACGCAGGATTTCAGGTGTGAGGCTTGGCTCTGTTGCTTTTTTTTATTAAGAGTAACCAGTTTAACTCTGCGTGGGGTAGAGCAAGCACCCAGGACTTTTCCCCTGCTCCAAGCCTTGCCTCAAATCTTGGTGCACTTGGAGCCAGTGTTACTTGTGCACTCCCTCCTACCTGATGGTGGTTAAAGGACTACAGCACCAGACGAAGACCCTTTCAGCAAGTACAACAACGTAGCAGCATGCACCATCCATGCCATCCCCACAGCACAGCTCACAGAATTAAGCTTCAAAGTCCACCAGCTGCTCACCCAGCCCCTCGTCCCATTCAAGGGAAAAGGAAAAAAAAAAAATAGAAACAAAAGAGGTGGGGGGAGGAACCAACGAAATAAACCCCTCTAGATATTCACTGATATCTACGCAATGGCTCTGGGAATGAGACCTGCAGACGGTGGCAGCCCATGTACTGCAGCAGCAGGCGGGCTTAGGAGGAAGGTGCAGAGGTGGGCTTCTCCTCCCGGGACACAGGGATGGGCCTCTCACTGTGGCCGGCGTCCATGTTGGAGGGGACCTTGGGGCCCGAGAAGGTCAGCATGCCATCGTTGGACAGGGAGCAGGTGATAGCAGCCTGGTCCACGTTGGAGGGCAGGCGGTACCGGCGGTGAAATTCACGGGAGATGTAGCCATGGTCATCCTGAGAGGCAGTGGGGAAAGCAGGGAAGGTCCATCAGAAACCCCCTGGCACCACACTGTGTGCTCCCCTGCCCAACCCTGTGGCTCTGTCAGAGCTGGGTCCACATTTGCCCTGGTTTATCATGACGCTGTATTGCCAGTGTCACCAGACACATCTCTGCTTTTTATTCTATTTTACAGGTTTGTAGGGGCAGGTGTCCCTCTATGATGTCTTTGAAGCTGCAAGAGCTGAGCAGAGCAGCAGGGTGTGATTTTGGCCATATTATAGCAATTGATTTGGACAGGGCTCCTGACGTGGCCTCTGATTTCAAAGGACGCTTGGAGAGAAACTCTAGGGTTCTGTGAAGGCAAAAGCAATGCATGTGTATGCGCCCATGCATTTCCTTAGCAGGCAGCAACACTGTCAGCCAGAGTACACAATCCTGGCCCCCTTACTTTTTGTTTTGGGGCAAAAGAATGAGAAATGGAATTACTATTTTTTTTTAAGTCAGCCATGAAAACGGATGCTCTCTTCCTCTGGAAAAAAAATAACTAGATTAAAAAATGCATACTGTTTCCAGGCTAGACCTTTGTCTGGCCAAAAAAGTGTATGAGAAGAATTAAACCCCTGCTGGTATAATTCACTTTTCAACCCCCACAGATATTTCCATGACATCCGTGTTAAAAGTTTCCAAGCCTGAGGCACTTGGTTGTTTTTCTTTTGTTTTGTTTGCTCTTGCTTTTCTCTCCTAGATCAGCATATGAAAACTCTGTTTTCACTAACAGTTCTGGCTTATGAAAACTCAGCCATGCTTCACCAGTGCCAGATGATGTTCTTTGTCTGGTCCAGTGTTATTTGTGAACAATGGACATTGTCATCTGACGGTTATGGAAGATGATGATTGAAAATAAACAAAAGAGGAGTGGATTAGCTTGTTATTGTCAGATATCTGGTTGGGAGTCTATAAGAACAGGCCGTGTCAGTAATCACAATTGATAAATAACTCCTTCTTCTGATATATTCTTTTTTTTTTTTTTTTCCTTCAGCTGAGGACTGTTGGAAAGAAAGAAAACAGAGCTTGACTCCCCGTTGCCCCACCATCACGGTAACTTCAACTTACCTGTCTTTCACTGTGCTTGCCATGGATTTCCACAAAGTCATCGATAATCTTCACACTCAGGTCTTCAGGAGAGAAGTGTTTCACATCCAGCATGATTGTAAACTTGTCCCGGTCAGACCTCACCTGAAACAAACATTGTTAGTCAGTAAGACCCAAGCTCTAAGCACGGAGGCAGTGCCAGCATCATGGCAGCTTAAAAGCCAGGGAAGGTGTAGACTGGCAGTGACACAATTTCTTCTTCTGTGACTATGAACCTCAGCAGGGGTCTTCTTCCCATTGTGGGGACCCAGGGACACTGCGAGGCCACAGTAGGTGCTGTGCCATGGCTACGGCTCTGAGGAGTGGCATCACTTCCTGTCACTATTCTTGTGCCAGGGACCCCTTCACACTCAGTGATCTGCCAGATGCACCATGCAATCATTCTCAGCAGCAAGGGGGGATGGAAACCAGTTTAATATTCTCTGATAGCACATGTTTTGTCCTTTCAGCAATTTATGGTTTATTTGTGGTCTTAGCTCTGGGAGGAAACCAGTAAGAGAGATAGAGAAAGCACTGGTCCCTGAGCTTCAGACCACAGCCCCCACAGCCACTCCTTCCTCCTACACACTGCCTTTGGACAATTGCTCCTGGGTCCTCCAGCGTGGGCTTGGAAAAAACACTGAGCTCCTGAGGTGGAGGAGGGGGCTGAAGGATGATCCCACTTGCCAGGGTCCTCTCCCATGCTGAACTACCCTCATGGGCATTTACACTAGAAGCAGCCCAGCTCTTCCCTCACCACATGGCCGGCAGGCACAAGGGCAGTGAAAGCAGCCTTTTACATGTCAGAAACAACCATCAGCAGCCCAAATGGTTTCTCTTTCTCAAAAGGAAGGCTTGTCCCCAGCATGCCCAAGAAGTAGGTGGGCTGTGCTTGGCGGTGGGCCAAAGGTCCTCCTCACACCCTCGCACCCTAGCATGGGGCTACAGCTGTCGGCCTCCAACAATGAGCCGTGGGTGAGAAGGAGCAGGCAGAGGAGGAAGGAAGGAGAGGAAGAAGAAGGAGAGGAAGCCGTAAAGGGCCCTTACCTCTGAAATGCCCGACTCCAGCACGCTGCGGAAGAGGGACTGCCTGTAGTAGGGGCTGATAGTGGAAGAGAACAAAGGCAGGAGATCATACTCAAGAAGACCCTCTCCAAAAAACTGGTCAAACAAACGGCTTGGAATGAGGGGTCCCAGAGCACGCTTGAACCAGGGGTGCTGGATGGTAATGTCCATGCTTGCTGCTGCTGTGACCTGTGGTTGCAAGGGGAGAGCGATGGGGGAGTGCAGTCGCTGAGGAGACAGCGATGCCTTGGCTGGACTGCGCAGTGAAGCCCCAGGGAAGCTCCCCCTATATATACTGGTCTCGCAGAATGAAGGCATTAGTGGGATTTCTCTGGAAAGACATGATCTCATGACGGAGGCAACGTGGTCAGCAGAAACGCGGAGACTGACCTGGAAATGACAGTCTGGTTGGAATCGGCGCCAGATCTTCCAAAGGGACGATGCCAGGCAGCAGGCTGGGAGACATGAGGTGCCCAGGGGTACTGGCAGCTTGTCTATGGGATCAAGCAGAAAAAACAGGGCACACCGGTGGGTCTCTCAAAGACACTTGTGAGGAAGGTCTGTTCCAAGTCTTTGTAATGCACCCTTGGATTCTTGTTAATTTGCTTTTGGTTTGGCCCCTCCTTGAAATGACAACACAAAGTCTCTTCCAAATAAATGAAACAGCTTTCTTCCAAGCGAGGAAAAAGGGTTTGATTCAGATTGAAGAAAGGGAAACTTTTTTTGATTACATGCTATAGGGTGTCTCCACCACTTGAGAGAGGCTTGACTCCCCTGGCACAGGGATCCTGGCAGGGCTGGCAGAGAAGCAAAACTAACGCATGATACAGAGCATGAACATGGGTTTGACAAAGCAGAAACTTTTAACAAACAAATACTTAGCTAAAAAGAAAGAAGGAAAAATGTTTGGTCACTGTCTGTAACAGCACTTCCAAAGCTCCTCTTGAGAGTGTCCACGTTTTGATTGAGGAGTGCTGGGGCAGATGCATTTATCTCCTGGTGTCACAACACAGAGGCTGCTTAACATGCATTTCTTGTTATGTCTGTGTTGTATTTCTGCTTCACTTAAAGCCTCCTTTAAGGAGTTGTCTGCCATTGTAGATGGACTGGGGAAGGACCATGTGGACAGCCCACTGTGGAAGCAGCAATATCTGCCAGAAAGCTGAGGCATCTGTGTGGAAAAAGGGCAGAGGGGCAGCCCGGCTCCATAGGAAGGCTCAGCACGAGACCATGGCAACAGCCAAAGCCCCATTTCCACTAAAGCCAGGTATGTAGGGACTACATCCTAGGGACCTTCTGGACATCAGAAGCATCTGTGTCAGGAATCTTGTGCATCCAGTACCTTTTGCAGTCACTGAGAGTGAGGAATGGAGAGGAGAGGGCACATTTGAAGGTACTTATGAGCTGAAGGGAGCTGATGCTCTGATGCTGCCAAGGACTAAAGAAACCAAGGGTGGCTGTGATCCTGGAATCAGCAGCAGCAATGGGATGGAGCCAGGCCAGAGGAGCTAAATTCGGAAAAGCACTGAGGCAAAGTGACGTACAGCTGTGCATCACCTGGCACCTAGGCTCCATATGGTCTTAGAAAGTCCTTGTCCTTCCACAAATGACCTGTCCCCACACAATGCATAGAGGCAGACAAGGAAAAGTGGGAACCAGAATATCTCATTACAGAGGTTTCTGTCATTGAAAGCATAAAGTTGAGGAGGAAAACACCCAAAAAGGCAGTAGAGACTGCTAAGAAGACAGTCTAATTTCAGCCTCACCTAGTTCCAGCAAGAAAGGCCCTAAGGTCTGACCATGGCTCTCAGGCATGAAGGCTTTTCTAAAATTAAGTGCCAAAACAAGATCAATCCCTCTTCAAGACATGGAGGTAAAAGCCACAACAGACAGGTCTAACACCCCATTCAGTTCCATTGTCCCAAATCTGTCATTTTACTTGAGAAAGCAAATGAGAGTCATAAATCACTATCAAGATTTTTCCTCGAGAGCTCTGTGAGATGTGGTTTTTTGCCCCAGGAGAGAAGAAAATGTCTCCTCAGCCACCCAATACCAAAGACCTGATAACGTGTAATTAGCCAAATAGCAGCAAGTGACCTGATATATGCAGAATGAAAGGAGAGACATAGGAACAGGTTCAAATCTCAAGCCACTCAGTGGAGCACAGAAAGCAAATTATTATTTTGGTAGAGGCTGGTAGAAGAGCAGATGGGAACTGTGCCCTGACACAGAAAATGAGACAGATTTGGGGGTCTGATCCTTGCAGTGTGGTGGGAATATTCCCTTTGTGTGTTCCAAACCAGGGCTTATACCGGGAGCATGAGGAACAACACATGCAATGGCAGGCTCCTCTCTTGGCATCTTTCAGTCTTTAAGAAGCTGCCAAACCCTTGAGCTCTGACCTCCAGTGTGTTCCCCATGTGGGAATAGGGGTGCATTATTGGGGTGGGAAGGAAAGAGGAAGCCCAGGCGGGCTGTACATCTGTCAGCCACACCAACCAACAGCACCTCAGTGCTCTTAGGCAGCAGGAAAGCAGCCGTTTGCCTGCATATCACCATCACTTATCTCACAGGGAAGCCCAACAAAATCCATCATGTACCCATAGCCTCTGAAGCACGCTCCAGGATGAGAGCATATGTGTGTTCAACATATGATCAGAGCACCCCATATGTTCATCGGGATGATGGGAATAGGCTGTTGAGAGAAAAATGACAAATACATCTTCACCTAAATTTCATCTAAAATTCTGTGTATTACCACACATTCGAACACTTGAAAAGTGACAGCCGACTTTGCGGGTTTGTTTCTAGTTTCTTCCAGACACATATTTTCATGGCTCCTCCTAGATTTAATCTTATCCATTTTATCTTTGATGGACATTTTTGTCTTTTAAGAGCAAAATATTTCACTCAAATATAAGTTTCATTTACAGAAGGTTTTTTCTGATACAGATTTTGCACTGCCTGTATGCCTCTGGGCAACAAGCAATCTCCCGAGACTCATCACGTCTGACTTCCAGTGGTCTAAAACTTAGGTGTCCAGCCCAAAGGAGTTGTCCAGGCTCCCTGTCCAGGCAGTGGGGAGAGACAGATGCCTCCAGATGGCTCACATTATAATGTAGGTGGGTATGAAAGGTGAAATGAGACACCTGGTGTCTGGTGAATGGACAGCTGCCTTAGGGGTGGAAATTCTAATTCTAACCTCCTTCTGGACAAGCAGAGCTGGCAAGATGAATCCCATCCCATGGGAACTTGGTATGAGAGAAGAAAGCAATCATTTTGCATCAGTTCAGGAAACCAGACTTCTCACAGGATGCACAATAGCAAAAGCAGTGAGATTTGTTGGTGCTCCTATAAAAGGAAGAAAAACTAGTGCATATGCTCATGATCACACCGAAAAGCAATGCATCAAAGGCAGGTTTTCCCAAAGCCTCATTGCAAAGTTAGAATGCGAGTCCAACTCAAAAGGTCTCCCAGTAGGATCTGCTCTCTAGCTTACCTTTGAAAGAATCTCTTCCTAAACTATCATTTAGTAAAGGATGCTGTCCAGGACAAGCTGCAGAAATCCTAGATCATGTTTCTGAGTAAAGCAGGCATCAGTGATCAAGCACAGCTCTTGCTTGTACTTAGTTTGTCTGCATGACTTGACTCTCACCTGCCCTTTCTTGGTAAATCCAGTGCTGTTTCCAATCCCCACGCCCAGCTCTGTGCAAGGGTTTGTATGTAGTTCTGAAGGACTAATATAACTGGGATTCCCATTTCCAGCTGGTGAGTTGCAGCCTTGGGAGGGCCAAGAAAGACAGCCTCTCTGCTCCGATCTGCATGTCCTCTCCAGTCAAGTGGTCTGTTAGCCTGCAGAGGATGCAACTTTTCAGAGGGTTCTTATAGAGAACAGGAATGAGTCCTGTGCTTTTTTTCTTTTGAATAGACCTGTCAACCCAAAAAGGTATGACTGTCCTCATTTAGATGGTGTTCTGTATTTAGATATAAGGTATTTAGTGACCATATAGGGAGTGAAAAATCTCTGCCAATATTTAATGATAAAACTGCTGCAACATGCTAATCAAATAAAGTTTTCCCTTTGGAGAAACATTTCTTTGAGGTACAAAAAGGAGTTCATGACAGGCACACAGAGCTAGGGCAGGTAATAATGTAATTTTGCTGCAAGTTTTCTTCCTAACAGTTTTGCTGAGGTGGAAAAGACTACATAAAGTGTGTGAGGGAGCTGGTGAGTGGGAAAAAACTGACCATGCTTTTTCTTAATCTTACACAGACCTAGCTTTGGAAAGGATGCAAGAATTTGACAGAAGTCAGTACGCAAGCAGTCAAGCAAAAACGGCAGGCTGACTAGGGAGCCAGTATTATCGGTTCTAGCTCCTGAGCTGCTTAGCACTTAATAAAAGCTCTCCCTAGAAATGAACACAGAACTTTTATTTCTTTTCTTTAAAGGGAAGAGTCCTTTCTTTAGAAAACTTGATTTCCAGTTCCTCAAACATATGCATGCCACCCAGGGCAGTGCTATGCTCAGGATCTCCAAACCTTTGTACCATGTCTGAACTGGGATTCTGATGAAGGAGCACCTAATTATAACTGCAGCTAGACTCGTTTTCCTCTGCCCTCAACCTCAACCATGGAAAGCACTAAAGTAGAGGTTTCTGCTGAGATTTGAATGCTGTTGATATCTTGCTAAATTTATAATGGATGGGAGGAAGTGAGGTCATGTTATCAGTGTAATTTGCACACCATGCTTAACTGTGTTTGGGGCTGCAGGGCTAACGCAATGGGAGGGCTGACATGAGAAAAGGTAGATGTTATATTCTTCTTTTATTAGACAAATGAGTGTTTCTTCTTAAAAGCAAAGAGAACACTTGAAAAACCTTCTTTGAGGATAGTTCATAGGAAGAAAGAAGCCAGTCAGTGGGAAGGTTGCTATATGCTGAGCACCTCTGAAAATGAGAGCATGTATTAAGA
The DNA here is from genome assembly GCA_033439905.1 of Ceryle rudis. Taxonomy (NCBI): domain Eukaryota; kingdom Metazoa; phylum Chordata; class Aves; order Coraciiformes; family Cerylidae; genus Ceryle; species Ceryle rudis. Next base: position 18,936 of record JAAGNO010003858.1, on the reverse strand, counting down.
AGTTTAAATATAGATCTAGAAGTCTTTCAGTAAATGTATTTAAGGAAAAAAAAAAAACCCCAAACCTACAACCAAAAAAACCCACCCAACCAAAACCAAGCAAAAAAAAAAAAAAGAAAAAAAAGCAAATCACAACAACTCTCCTTGTTTTTCTTTTAAGGAGATAATAAGCATGTCCCTAGAGAACTCTGCAGATTCCCATGCCTCCCAAACAGCCATAGCTGCTCAGCTGGGAGCAGGTGAGCAACCCCCTGCATTCCAGCAGCTTGGCTTAAAGTGTAAAGGACTAAGGCTGTCCTGTTTTAAGTCATCATAGCTCTCCCTTCCGTCGCCTCTGCAACTCTTGCTTATTGAAGAACCAACTCCTGTACCACGAGTTTTGTCACAGGTGGTCCCCACTCTTGCTCACAACAGTTTTTTTGTCCCACAGGGACTGTACTTGCAAAGTTTCTGAACACCAAAGCCAGGGAGAGAGCAATCACAGAGCAGACAAGTTCTGTAGGTGACATTTTCTGTTTTCTACATAAACAGAAATCTTTGTCCCCCTGCTTTTAAGGCACAATATTCTGTTAAACTGCTGGACTTTGGGATTCCTTTTCCACTCCAACATCTCCTTCCTCCCTGTGTTAGAGGGAAGGGGTGATTTTTATTTTCTGGCTTATAGCAAACCACAGTCAGTTACTATTCAGCCGTATACTGGAAAAGTTAAATATCCCCTCTCCTCATACAAAGACTGATATTTATTTTACCTAAAGAATTTATATAATACCAACAGTCTGCCTTGGTGCAGCCAAAGAGGCTTAAAAAATTACTAGCAATCCCTTTTTTCCACCTCAGAGCCCACATCCTAAACACTGAATAAATCCCATCAGTGTTTAGGGCACATAACATCATTGTTGTCAATCAATGGTGAATTTACGTGCCATTAATCCTTGGCATTTATTCAAACAAGCTCAGCAAGTTTTAGCAGCACAATGCATTTTATGTTTTCATCAATGGATTTGCATAGGGAATGAGAGATGCTCTTTGCTTCCCAGTCTGCAGCAGCACACCCAGAGAGTGGGAGATGTGAAGAGAGCATCTAGCACACCCAGAGAGCAGCAGAACTGGAACAGGAGCAGGTTTGGAAATTTACAACTGCTAAGCAATGATGCTTCTCCTCATCTGTAGATCTCAGAGCACTTTCCAGAGGAGGTAAGTATCATCATGGTGACTGGGAACAAGTAAAATGATTTCTGACCCAGAAAGGCAGAGGTACAATCTGAACCCTTTTCACTTCCCTAGTCTTCTTTTTTGTGAATATAAAACACCTCTATTGCAACTCCACGGAGCTTGCTGATGAGAGTCCCTCTGCCTTGCAACCAGATCTCATCTCTGAGAGCTTTCCATGGCCCCTCTTCCTGCAATATAAAATACTCCCCTTGCTCTGGAAATTACATCCATTTTTTTAGACCAGAGAATTTGAGAGTGTAGGGTTGTTCTGTTACATGATGATTACTCATCTAAAGCAAATAATTATGCTATGTGATATAACAGTTTGAGGAATTAAATCCTTGACTGTTTTTTCAGAGGAAAGAAGAAATCATGTCCATTGGGTTTTTTTGTATGAACCTCTAGCAAATAAATAAATGAATAAAGAAGATTTAACTTCAAATTGAGATTATTTTTTTTTTATCAAATAAAAAATAAAATCTAAAATTGCTATATGGTTCTTTGATTTTTTTTAATTTTTTTTTTTTTTCCTTACAGTGCTCTTGACAGTTTAGATGTGAGTTATTTCTGCATGGTCAACATGAGCATTCCTGCATTGAGCAGATCATGCTAGAGTCTATAGCAGAGTGATCCTATAGGGTTTTTTTTCTCTAAAGAGTCTATACCCAGCCTCTGCACTGGTAAGGTGTGGCGTACAGGGAGGAGCAGGGTTAACACAGGGAATGCTCTGCTGCAGATATTCTCTCAGCAAATAGGCAATGTGAAAGGCATGGGAAGCAGACAAGACTAGGGGTAGTGTCTGGACAGGGGGAAAAGAGATTGCAGGATGGTTCAGCCAGGAAGAAAAATGTCTTTACCCACTGGTCCAGGCAAAGAGGGAAATTGAACAAGTGGTGCTTATGTAGTAGGGAAGGAGAGGCAGGAGGAGAAGGTCTGTAGGAGCACTGGAAGAAGACTGGAAAAGATCATGGAAGGAGGGTGGTCTGACCGGGACAAGAAGTTCCATAAAGGGCATTCTGCAACCTGGTAATCCCACAGTGAACCACAAAGTCCTCTTTTGAGACTGCTTTTCACTGAGCAGGGCTTTGAGGAAGAACACTTGACACTAAAGGTAGCTGTCATTGCATGAATTGTTAAACCACCCAGGAAACTTCCCAAAATTGCCTAATTTCAGGTGATGCTGTAGTAGTTGTTTAGTGCTCAGGTGTAACCTGGCACTGGGAACTGAGCCGTTTGTCAGAGCTAAAGGGACCAGGGTGATTGGTTCACAGAGAAGACAAGAGGTGGACAGGGCAAGAAGGCAGTGTTAGACCTAAAAGGGACACTGATGAAAGGATGTTTGGACAGGCAGGTCATATTATTGATTCAGGTTAGAGAATGAGAGTCACTGAGAGACCTGTTGATATTACAGAGGTTGAAAACAACATGATTCTCCACCAAGTACTGTGTGTACACAGGTTAATTATATAATTAGGCTATTTAACTTAGACAACCTACTGTGATTGCACAATACAAGCAGCATCCAGATACTGTTGCAGGGAGCACATGTCCTTTGACAGGCAACCATAGGGGTGAACCTCTCTGAATCTCCAGCAGGTTCAGAAGCACCATAAAATCTGAAAATCTCCCCATGCTGAGGAGAAACACAAAATAATGTCAGCTTTCATCTGGCTCAAAGGGATCCACCATTCATCCATCAACCTAACTGAGCTAGCTCTTGATGGGATAACGATCCTCATCCCTTACGCCTGGATGCCAGATGAGTCTGTTACGGTGGCAGCTGTCTGGTGACTTGGAGAATGTATTTTTACAGTAGCTCAGTGATGGGAACCTTAGGAAAAAACATCACTTGGCAGAGAAAGACCCTAATGAACCATTTGTCTAAGCTGCTCCCAAATCCTCTTGCTGGGTTTATGTGCACTCATGTGAGGATGAGCATTAGTATGAAGGTGGTGGAGGTTAGCGGCGAAAAGATTAGTGTGATAGGCTGGTGAACAAAATGCTGAGAGCGGCTCTGCATGCGTCACTGTGTGAGCATACTAACAATGCCAGGGCCTGCTCTCAGCAGTTCTTCTCAGCGGTTACACACCGTGGGTTTATGGCTGCTTTGATTCACCAGAGGAGAAGGAGTCAGTACGAGCCAGCTATCCCCCTGATGTCTCTTATGATCTTGCAAGGGAAATAAAGCACATGGGCCAGGGACTGGAGCACAGTCCTGGGGAGAAGAGAACAAACTAAGTGATAATTAAGCTGAAGAGCATCGCATTTCCCAGACTCTAACCCATAGGAAAATGTTACACTCAGGCACAGCAGATGGGATAAGACTTCAGATAGTTGATGCAACAGCAATGACCATGGCTCTGCTGTGTATAATTCAGGTTAAATGACAAAGATTGTCAAGGCATCTCCAGTCTAAAACCACCCCTCTTTTCCCTGTCTTTTTTTTTTTTTCTCCCCCAGTTGCTGTATGCATTTTGTCAAAAGGTCATAGACGAGGGACCAAATACAGTGAGGCAAAACAAGCAAACAGAAAAACCCCTGCAGCAGCTGTTGAGTAAAAGAAATAAAGGAAGTTTTTATATTACAGCTGGGAAGAGCCATGCAGAAGAGCGGAGTTGCAGCTATGGGTGCAATAACAGGAGGGAAATTTAGAGTAATCATTTTTAAATGCAGAGCCCCAAATCCAAACTCACAGCACACAAACACAAAAGTCCTGCATAATATTTCTCACTTACAAAGGTGACACAATGACCTGTAGATCACAAAGGAGCTTTTCAGTGACCCAGCGAGTTATAGAGGTTTAAGTAACGTGCTTTATGAGCCGCTCTGGATGTAAAAGAGGCATTATGGAGGCTTCTGGTAGCATATGGACAGATGAGCAAGTAAAAAATTGCAGTTAGGAATGTTGCCCATCACTTGGTGTTCTTTCTCCACCTACTGCATGACAAGAGGAATGCTCTACAACCTCATTAAGCTACCTGAGAAGTGACTCTCTTCTAGTGCTGTGCACTGGTTTGCCACTGGATGAGTGCATCCAGCCTTCTTTTTCTCACTTGTCTGGCTCTCCCCTCTGACTACACAATTTTATTCACCAGGCTACCTATGTGTATTTCTGTGCTGCTGAGTGATTAAAACCTTCTGCCAATGCTGATCAGTCTTCCTCTGGGTCTGTGTTGCTTCATTGTCCTGTTCCAAGGTACCTAAAAAAGTTGTTACTTCCAAAGAACTGCTGGGTCTTCACAACACCTTAGCAAAGCGCAAGCCAACATCCTCTGCAGAGCATGAGGATTTCACTGCTTTTATGGTCCTGTTGTGGTTATTCTCTCTGTTTCCCAGCCTATGCTGGAAGCTGGTTTCCACTCCAAGGATGACCTGAGGGTAAGAGGGATAAAAGAAAGATGGCAGACACTAAATCTTCCCTGTGGTAACAAAATGTGGTCCTGGATCTCCATCAGCTCTGCTCCTCTCTAGGATGGGCAGTACTTCCCAGCTGGGAGGGTCCTACCTGAAAGGAGACATTCAGACATCGATACTTATTACCCTGGAAATGGAAAAAGGGGAAAAAGCCATGAGCATGTTGGCTATATTACTGGATCTGATTACTGCCCACTGTCCTCCCACCAGAAGGGGTGTAAAGAAAACATCCGCAGAGGGCAAAGGGATGTTTCCTGATGGGAGAAGTATTCTCCAAAGGCTCACAACTCAGACTGGTACTCTTCCCTGTGATCTTCCAACCCACACTGCTAATACCAGCCATCAGGCCAGTCCCTATGCACTCTGCAGCTCCTCTCTTTCACTACCTTATTCTGGAATTTGGGGGGTTCTTTTTTTTTCTGAAGACAAGGGTTTCAAGGGGCTGCAACAGTGAATGGGACAGTCCTTCAGCCATGGTGCACCACTGTGGCTGTGCCACTTAATTTCAAACCTCTGCCCTGATCCAAGGAGCTGGGTTATCTTGAACTGCAAGGATCCAGCTTGGTTAAAGAAGTAAACAATCAGCAAAGAGGATACCTGCTGTAATCAATAAAATCATGAAAAAAGATTGGCATATATTGGGAGTACTGTGCCCAATTCTGGCTTCCCTGGTTCAAGAAGGACAAGGAACTGCTGGAGAGAGTCCAGTGCAGGTCCACTAAGATGATTAGGTGCCTGGAACACCTACCATATGAGGAAAGGCTGAGAGAGCTGGGTCTGTTTAGCTTGGAGAAGAGGAGGCTGAGAGGGGATATTATTGATACTTATGAATAAAGGGTGGATGTCAGGAAGATGGGGCCAGGCTCTTCTCAGTGGTGTCCAGTGACAGGACTAGGGGCAGTGGTCATAAACTGGAAAACAGGAGGTTCAACCTCAAAGTGAGGAAATAATTCTTCACTGTGAGGGTAACAGAGCACTGGAACAGGCTGCCTATAGGGGTGGTGGCATCTCCATCTCTGGAGACTTTCAAAAGCCACCTGGACTTGTTCCTGTGTGATCTGCTCTAGGTGATCATGCTCTGGCAGGGCATTTGGACTAAATGATCTTTAGAGATGCCTTCCAACCCCTACCATTCTGTAATTCTGTGATATATCTTTGAGAAAAGAGGTCAGCCTTCCTGAAAACCACTCCTCTCCCTCTAGGATTCCCAGATTCTGACAATTTCAGGCCATGTAACTAAAAGCTCAGCCCTTGTAACACAATGTAATAAATGTATCCATACAAAGCAGAAGAGACAGCCTGAAAAAAAATACCCTTCTTCAGTGAATGTTATTCCAAGGGTTTTGACATGGCTGCTCCATGGCTTACCACAGTTGGCAAGTGCATTTTATCTCCATAAACTGTAGCACAGGCAATTTTCTAGTGTGTTCACAGCATAACAGAAGCAATGTGCAGTTCTTCCGTTGAGATCACAATATGCTTTACATCCATTTAGCATATGATCCCATAGGTTGCCACACTGCAGAGTTGGCCTTTCCTTTAAAAAGCACTCACAAAACATGCTCTAGGGTCTGAAAATTTACAAAACTCTGGAAGGGGTTGAGCAGGGTCGTTGTTACTGTTCCCAGTCACATGTAAAAGTCTTTTTTGAACCCATGTAAAGCAGCAACACCCAAACTGCCTAAAACATGACTTGAGTTAGTCAGGAATCTCATCCATCCCATCAGTTGCAACTGCTCTATCAACATTATTCTCTATATAGGCACAGACATAGGTGCTCATTTGCAAAAGAGTTTAGCTTTCATTTTCACGCTTAAACTAGGATGATTTTCAAAGTGTTCATCTTCCAGCTCATTCTGGGCCACAGACAATTAGAATACTCCAAGCAGTCTTCAGGCAATGTTCCACAGTCTCCTAACATCTGGCCTACAGCAGAGATAGGCAAGAGGAGGGAAGTGGTGTTATCAGCCAAACAAAAGAAAGTGCAAAGGAAAGAGCTGAGGTTTCACAGGTGCTACTGCCAAGTTTCACACCTCTTTAGCTTATTATCATCCCCACAACAGTAGTCTTTGGAGGTAAGCATTGGTTTTAACCTGCTGCTGCCTATTTACTTCTCAAGTTGAGTGCATTTCATTGGCCCAAACAGCCAAAGCTGAACCCTTCCAACTGTGAAGGGAAGCTTGACTCCAGAACAAAGGCATGTTATGTTACCCTAGGTCTAAAGGCCATACATTGTACAAAATCCAGAGCTAAAATATGTAGCCTGAGCCCTCCACAGCCCTCTAAGCATGGCTGCCGCATCCATGGCCAGGGAGGCTCCTGCTCTCCCACATGTGGTGTCTCCTGACCTTTGCACCACATAGCTCCGCTAGTCCAGAAGTAGCACACACACCCACACTGCATCCAGCATCATGACTTTGCATGAAGGGGCAGAGACGGGAGCCCACTGTAGCCCATCAGTTCTTCTGTTGCTGCATGGACTTCTGCTGTCTGCAGGCAAAGAGTGTGCTTTAGGGCAAGAGCCCAGGGACTTGGCGCTGGAAGAGGGACCAGCACACCATTTGCCACCTAGAGAGGCAGATTTGCAAGCCTGCTCCACCCCCACCCAGTGATAAGTACTGAGTAACTGTGATCAACTGGTCATAGTCAGCAATAGATTGAGGATGGGCAATCACCGGGAAAGATGAACCGAGGAGCAATTTCTTTTCTTTCACAAACTTTAGCTGGGCGGTAGGTGTGCTCAGGACCAAACACACAGTATCTACCACATCAAAACAGAGTGAAGAATGACAGCTGTATGATTTGACCTTGTTAATCCAGCCATTTAGCAGAATGTATAAGTCAACATCAGCTGTTAATGAGCCTGCATCAATATACCTGCTCAATAACCGTGCACTGCTAACAGGACATTTTTTTGCAGCTGTGACTTTAAAACCACTTCTGGTCTAGAAACACAGTACAGAAAATTCCCATGACATTCCAGTGAAGACAGCTGCTTAGGAAAGCAGTTTATATGCGGATAAAAACAAGCAGGCTCTTTTGTAGGCATTGGCATACTGATTAAAGTGCCACGTATCTTGCCTTAGGGTGCTCATTGTAGCTGCAGATTTGTTGAGAGAGACAAAAGACAGAAAGAGCATGCGTGGAAAAGTGCACAGAAATGGGCTTGGATGGGCATCTGCTGCCATTCAGCCATTGCAAAGATGAAAGTGGTCCATTTTAATGACTATTACAACAGTAGACCAACAATCCCTCTTCATCTCGTGCAGATGCCACATCCACTTCAAGGTGGTGAACACCTCGATTAGGCACCGCAAATGCAACATGCTTCAAAATAACTTTTTTTCACATTGTTCTTTCAAAAATTGTGGCAAATGCATGCACTTTTTGGGCCAACAATTCAGCCATTTTCAAATAATTTAAAATGTCAAATGTCAGGTCAGGTCACAACCAGCCGCTTTCAACCTCTGGATAATAAGCTCTTCCCTCGAGGTGTGTCAGGCCTATGGAGGGGTGCCAGGCAGAGCCAAGGAGTCAGGTGGAGCCTGGGAGCCTCCTGCTACAGGCTCCCTCCAATGTAAGTGCATCTTCAAGTATGAGCAGTAACTTTATCTCTTGTTAAGGAGAGTAAAGGAATACAGCCCAGGTCTTTTTTTGTGGTAGATGAGACATGGAAAACCACAGGGACCTGTGAGACCAGCTCATTGAGACTAGAACACCATGGCTGTAAAGCCTTTTTAAGCACTGCAGGGTGCTCCTGGCTCACCCGTGCAGTCTCTCTGAGATCAGGCTGGAGGGTGTCTGAAGACTGGGAGCTGCGGGGGAGTGAGTCATGGGTGGCTGAGGAGAGGGATCCCCAAGTCCCTTTGAAGCTGCCAGTCCACTGCCAGCAGCTGCCTGGGCTCCTCTGTTAGGTCCACAGGGAGGCTTTTAGCTGTTCAATACAAGGGGCAATATGGGCTAGAGAACTGAATTCAGCAGTGTGCATCTGAGCCTAATGAGTGCCAGGGGGTACAGGAAGGCTGTTCCAGGTGACAGGAGGTGCAACAGCAAAAAAAACACCAACTTTCAGCAGCATCAGTAGAGGGACATGGAAGCCTCTTTAATTTAGGATCAGCTGAATGCCTGAGTTGGCATGATCAGACCCATACCAGCTGTCAAGCTAGCAAAAGATGCTGCAGCTTCTGCTGCCCTGTCCTAGCAGAGCTCAGTTTCCTTCTTTGTGACACTGTCACCTTCCAGCTCTCTCACCACCTCGTACCAGAAAAAGTTATAAGAAACCCATGCTCTTGCTGTGTTTTGGTTTGGTTTGGTTTTTTTTTTTTAAATGGATTTTAATCTTGTGGGAAAATAGTTGTCTAGTATTACTCCAGCATTCAGTATTGCTCAGTTCTGAAAACAAACTCCATTTTAACTGGGCTCCTAGGAAACTCCTTTTGTCTTTTGCTAAGCCAGATGAGGAAGGTAGGTCCTTTCCAGAACTCTGCTGGTGCTACACCCAGAGGGCATTTCAACAGCTATCCAGTGTTGCATAGGTTTCCTGCAGCAGATGTGCACCCCTAGTGTTACTTACTAAGCTAGTGTTATTTCAGCTAGAGCTACTTTACAATGCTAAAACTAGCACTGTAAATCTGGGACCCTGCTCTGAAAAAAAAAGTTCTGCTGCATGTTGTGAACATTTATTTCTCACTAAGCTCCAGGGAAATGCTGTAAGAGCACATAGGTTAGCATTAACAATATTGACCTTCTTTAATAAGCCTCATCAGTTGCTTAGTCAGGTGGTAGCAGAGAAGTCTGCCGTTGCACATACTGCCCCGAAATTAAGGGCTAAAACAACAATGGGAAGAATTCACACGAAGCAATACAACTCTTCAGCTGCGTCAAAGCCAGCAGCTTTGATGCTTGTGCTTTCACAGGACTGACTAAACAGATCGATTAGATCTGCATCAGCCATTCTGCAAGTCATAATTGGAAAATAATATTTTCACAGGATTAGAGGTTCTTGCTTTGAAAATAAGCAGCTTGGCTTTGGGCAAAATTTTCCAAGGCACCTATGTGATGCAGAGAGCAGAGCCCAATTTCAGCACAGATAATCAAACCCTTGGCAGCTTACCTGGCTTCTGAGTGGAGATGGTGGCAGTGGAGAAATAATAACTTAAGCTTGGGCTTCACCTCATGCTGCCCCTCTGAAGCTGCTTGCTGGCAGGTTTTCACTGCAATTGCTTTTTCAGGGTGTATCTCCTCCTCTGCTTCTTCACCTATGGTAACTACGGCTCTCTGATAAGCCCCACATCCAAGCTTGTCTGCCATCCACATTATGTACCACCACATTCACACTGGATGGAGATAGCCTGACCCAGGACAGGCCCTCACCTCTTGCTCCCCTTGTTGGGGAATTATTTGTGCAAAGGCAGATGAGCACACCACAGCACACATACCTGAACAATGCAGCTGTGTAGTGCAGAGTGAAAGTGAACCCCTGGGAGCCTAGCAAAACTCCATGGCAAAGCCATAGCCCCCCGCTGCCTAGCTCTGGCCCTCTGGGAAAGTGAGAGGGGTTGCAAGCAGGCTCCATTGCAGCCCACTGGCCTCCAGAGGGGCTGTCTGCTGCTGCCGGACTCTGTGGGGAGGCAGGCAAGCAGAGCTCACAAGTCACAGCCTCTTTAGGCCAGGTGCACTGCGCAATGCAAGGGTTTTTTTCTCCTCGGGGTGTCACATTCCCATTCCCTCTCAGGGCCCTCCTGCAACCATCCCACTCCTCTTGCTGCACTAGGAGCTTCCCCAGAGATGTCACCTCACAACTTGAGCTGGTCTGTTAACACTTTCCTAAGTGTTCCCATGCTGGTATAGGGCCACGCAGCCTTTCCCAAGTTATCCCTCCCTCCCCCAAAGCGGGACATTCAAGTCCCCTTGCTGGCATCTCTTGTCCCCCCGAGATCTCCATCCTCCCAAACAACACATCAGGTTCCCCCAGCATCAACCAGCACCTGTGTACTCAGGTGAAAGCTGGCAGCACAACCCTTGGTCCCTTGTTTCACATGCCAGTGGAGAGCTGGGAGTGCAAGCTCCACCGTGTGCTTTCCATTGCCAGAGGCTCCCCACTGCTCAGAAAGGGTTACCAGGGACAGAGCAGCAGCACCCGCATTGCAGCCACATCAGGGAGAGGCCATGGTGCAGAAGTGGGAGAGAAGCAGACTCCAAAGGAGTAACTGTGTGCTTAACATGAGAACACTGGAGCAGCCTGGGTCTCCTTCCCAGGAGGGGTGCCTGGGCCCACCACCTCGGTGAAGGGATTCTGCTTCTGGAGTTCAGGGGTCTCTCACCACCCTGTGCAGGGCTATGCGACATACTCTGATGGATCCTCGACACCCATCCCGAGTGCTTCATGCCATCAGCAGGGTCACAAGTGGGAAACACTGCCCTGCATTTAGGTCCAGCTCAATTTCTGCCAACGATTTGTAGCTCCGTTGGTTGAGCCTTTCTAGCAGAAGGCCACCGGAGGGAGCCCCAGCAAAGCAAATGAAAGCTCCCAGGAGTTTCTGCATCCATCGTCTGGAGCAATAGCTTTCAGCCGGTCAGCCCCAGGCCATTCGAAGTCAGGGGATTACTTCTTGGGGTGGTCATGGAAAGCAAACTGACAGCGTCATGTCTGCTGTCAGAGGGTGTCCATCACTGCACATCAGTCTACTTCTTTACTAGACCACAGGGCATGGTAATGCAGAAAAGCTCTAGAGCACCCACCAAGTAAATAAGCCACAGGGTAATGGGAACAGACTGTTCACCTGGGCTTCTTACCCACATCTGGCCCAGGACAACTTCTGTCATATTTGGTGGGGGTTTTTTTCTGATAGAGGGAAGCAGCAGGAATCCTGTTGTGGGAGTATTGTGCCTTGCTTTTCTGCAGGCTGTTATGACTGGGCTCTTTTCCTAAACAAAACATCTGTAAATGTATTTCAGGATAAAGCTGTCACGTTCCCTGGGGTTTTTTTGTTTGTGTTGTTTTTTGGGGTTTGGTTTGGGTTGGTTTGGTTTTTTTTTTTTGGTGAACATGGAGCTGTGAGCACAGTTCAATTGCAGACAGCAAAGGGAATGTGCAGGACGTTCCACCCCCTGTGTACAACAACTTGCTCCGATATTCCTGCTCTAGTTCACTGACAGAAATACCTGCTATTTTTAGCTCCAATATTTGCTGATAAAAAAGATCCACTGTGAGGGTACAGTCCCATGACGGCTGGAGCTGAACAACTTTGCTGCTACAGAAAGGGAGAAGACTGACATTCAGTCTTCCTCCTTCTACCCTATTCCTCCTGCTTTCCCTCCCTCCTCTCACCTTGTGCTCCCATCTGTGCAACACACCATCATTTCTCCTTGCAAATTCTGATTGCAACATAAAATGATTCAGCTTATTAACCTAAATTAAATCTGCTTACCTTGCAGTTAAACAAGTATGAGAGATGGAACAAAGTAAGCACTGGGATGGGTGAAGAGAAACCTGCCTCTTACACCATGGCTGAGCTAATGTCAGCTAAGCTCCCACTGTATCAGGAAACCACAACCAAATGAACAGCTGGAGCTGGGAGGAAAACAAACAAAGTGATCCAATGGGGACTGCAGATCTGCAAGCTGCTCTCTGGAGGACAGTATATACAAAGAACTTGAATGGGCTCAAGGGGCACTAAGCAAGTCCTTGGAGGAGAGGGGTACTAATTAATGAACCACTAAAGGCTCAGGAGGTTAAAAAAAGTTGAGTTTAAAAAAGTTGGAAGCTGGGAGGGTATGTGGGAAGACAAGGCAGCTCATATATGCTTATTCTGCTCCTCCTCTCTCTCAAGGATATTCCTTTTCTTTTGTCAGGCACACACGCTCACTAGCAATCTGCTGTCCTCCTCCAGACAGCGAGGGGATTCTCAGCATTTTCAGTGCAGACTGACCAGCCTACTCAAAAACCATATAGCCACGGAAGAGCCTGTGGTCCACCACTGTGCTGCAACAGCTGCTGGCAGGAGGACCTGCAGATGCTGGCACCTCTGGGAGAACAGTCACCTGCACTGATCTGGAAGCAGCTTCTGAACATGTATGAATCGCTCCTTGTAGCCTTATTGGCAAGCTCCTGCTGCACACCCAGTCAGTGCCTTACCTCGGGGAACTGCTTCCAACAGGAGGGCACTCGGTTCTCTGGCCAAGGCCAGATTAGAGAATTGTTGCGATAGGCTCCTGACCACAGAACACAGCACTGTGACTGGTGGGGCTCCCTCCAAATTTGCCAAGGTTTCCACCAAACTCTGTTTTTACTGCCTTGCTGTTTTCTCAGTCCTCTGACTGCCACAAAAATACCTGGGAGCAGCAAGCAATACCTAGAGATGCTTTTCAAGCTGGTAAATTATCTGGAGAAAATGTCTTACAAGAAGCATCTGAGGTACCTAGGGTTGTTTAGTCTAGAGAAAAGAAGGCTGAAAGGAGACCTTATTGTCCTCTACAACTACCTAAAAGGATGTTGTAGTGAGGTGGGTGTTGGTCTCTTCTCCCAGGTGACTAGTGATAGGACAAGAGGACATAGGCTTAAGTTGCACCAGGGAAGGTTTAGGCTGGATATTAGGAAAAAAATTTTTATTGATGGAGTGATGAGACATTGGAACAGGCTGCCCAGGGAGTTGGTGGAATCACCATCCCTGAAGGTGTTTAAAAAATGTCTAGATGTGGCACTTCAGAACACGGTTTAGTGTTCCTGATAATATTTAGTAGACAGTTGGACTTGATGATTCTGAAGGTCATTTCCAACCTTATTGATTCTATGATAATACACAGAAGGGTCCAAAAAGATCCATTTCTCCCACAAAATACTCCATCTAAACTGTCCAGGACAGCACAGAGAGGAATTTCCCTCAAAGGAGCAGTTGAATTTGCTTGTCAGCTGGACTTTGATCGCTTTCTAGTCAATCCTTTTGGCCCTTAGGGAGTGTGACAGGGGTTAGGTGGATCAGGGACAGCCCTGGGGCAGCACTTCACAAGACTGGGAAAGGAGGTCTAAGACAGGAGAGACAGGATTACACTCACAGGAGCAGGTACTGAGAGTAGAAGGAAAAGGTTTTTCTCCTTTTTCTTGGCAATAACAGGGATGCCATCACCCCCAGCCATAGAACAGTGATGCCGCCAAGTTGCCCGCATTTGCAAAAGTGCAGGGGTCAGCACAGTCAGAGGGCAAGGGATTGGGCTCACCTTGGAAAAAACACCTCCTGCCAGGTCAATATCACTACTGTCTCTACTGACTTCTCTTCAGGGTCAAGCTACCACAAGTCCTCAAAAACACTTGAATCTCTGCCTAGCAAGGGAGGCTAGAGGGCTATGGGAAAAGAAAACAGAGAGAAATAAAGTGATTTGCACCCAGATAAGAAGAGTGTAAATGAGCCTCAAAAAGTATTTCTGGAGAAGCCAGAAGCAAGACTGCACCCTCAGGCACTGGATGTACTTGTGTGCTGAGGCACACATTCATCCCTCTTGGCATGAATGAGGGGAGGCCACAAACAGACTAGTGCTCACTGCTGTGTGCAGAATTTTCTCCTTTCTGCCCCCTAGCCCATGGGACCAGGTCTATGCCCCTTGCTGGGGTGCTTCACCCTCACTGCCAGCTAAAAGGCCCTACCACTTCACGTGTGAGCAAGGAGACAATGACTGAAGCACAAGTATGGAGAGTTGGAGGGGTAGATGTAAGACCTCTCCCTGTGTGAGCCTGGGCTTGGTGAACCCTCTGTCTGAACCGCCAAGGCTGTTCCTGAGTTCTTATCCTGATTCCAAACATCTCCTGTCCATCTTGCTGTTGGGAAAATCACCTGATTTCTGTGCCTCCTCCATAAAGGGAGGAGGATGGCATTTTTGTCTAGCTTGTAAGCTCCTCTGGGCAGGGAGAGAGGGTCCTTCATATAAAGGAACTGGCATAATGAGGGTCTTGACCCCAGACCACACAGCAGTTTGCTGGGTCAAAGTGCTAAACACAACATCAAATAATGCATTGAACTTTAAAGTCCTGTGACTTTATTAATTTTCCCATGTTTCAATGGTAATAGCAATAGTTAACAAATCAGCAGTGCTTCTAATCAGGGATTGGATTTCAAAAACTCTCCAAGGAAAAGTTTCTATAAGACACCAAAACCTCTCAACCATTCTCTGAAATCTCTGATCTGTTGCTTCTCTACTACTGTTCTTTGACTCAGCACTTCCTCTCCTCTTCCTTCATCCTACCCCACTGACTGCCTCTCATACCAGAGAAGTTAACTTGTTGTAAGTGAACTTGTTGTAAGTTAAGTTCACTTACAACATCAAAGCAGTGCCCTCACACCACTGATGGTGATTAGTACTCAACTGTGAGTGACCTGGAAGTCTCAGAGAGTCTGTCCCCATGCACTCAGTGGTGTAGTCCCTCATGCTTGTTGTATGTTGCCCTGACAAAGGATGAACAAAAGCACAGCCAGTTTGCACTGGACACACTCTTCCCCCTGACCCATATGGAGAACATGGCCTTAAAGACCTCACCCTTCTCTCTGCTGTGCTGTGTGGCATTTATGGGGTTGCTATAAATAAGGATCTTTGATAAGATCTGTTTATATAACCATGGTGATTAGTGAAGTATAGGCATGGAAGTAGATTACTAGCTACAGCTCTGTTCTAATGTACACAAGTTGCCTTCTCTGATTAATTTTTTGACCTTGCATCTTAAACTGTTTTTCTTCCCTCGTGGTTGTGCCTTGTTCCAAGAGATGTCAAGCAGAGAGCTGGTAAAATTGTTCAAAAGGTTACTAATTATCCCTACATGCGCACTTAGCAAAATCCCTTTAACCGGAGAAACCAAGTCCTGCGCACTGGTCTGGAACTCCAGGTACTGCTTTAACTAACACAGACTTCTGGGCACTGGCAAGAAGAAAGTGCTATTTTCCAGTGAATGCATTAAGTACTATATGTACTGACCCCCAGGATGTGTTCCTGTTTTCGTTTTAGTCTTTTTCTATATCCAAGCATTGTTCTCATTTGTTTCATAACCATTTTATTCTTCCTCTTTCCTCCTTGCTCTACGTCTCATAAAACTGGCTGCTTCCCTTCCACCTTATTTTTGATCTCAACTGTTTATCTCCAAACCAAATCTGTGTTGGCACCATTTTCTCCTCACCATGTGTTAGTTGGTATCCAGTAATGACATTGGGCATAAGAAGGCAGAACAAACCAGAGCAGTGTTTGTGGCAGCGTTTAACCCAGTAGATCTAAGCAAGTTAGGACAGGGGTGTAATCTGCAATAAGTCACTAACCTGAACAACCTTGTAGCAGTGTATATGCGAAGACAGGGAATGCATCCAAACTGTGTTTCCCTTTCCCAAGTCCTGCAAATGTCTTCCTTTAGATTTGGGCAAAATAAAATATGTAGTAACAAGTGGTTACATGGAATTCTGCTTTTGATTCCTGCTTTTCTGTGGGGACCCTTTCCTTCATGTTTCCTTTACTTTGCTGTCTCCTGTCCTCCATCCCACCTTTCTAGCTGTGCTGTCAACATTAACTTCTTCCCTCTCCCTGTCTTTTCACATTCCCAGGTCCCCTGATTTCTTCTAATCTTGGTCCTGTATGCAAGGTGAAGTCACTCAAGAAAGTTGAGAAGGAGCCTTTTACCCTCACTGTGACATGTCCCTGCAATGCTGCCTCCACTGTCCTAGGCTCTGTCCACATCACTGCCCTTCCCTTAGGCAGATGCCCTGCAGCATCTCTTTCTTCCAACAATGGTTGGGCTGTGTTGACACAAGGGGAAGATATCCCCCTTCTCAGATAATCAGTACTGCTAACACCTCTTTGACACTGGATTAATTCCAAGCTCATTGATGTCTCAACTTACACACAGAAAGACATTTTGTGTCATTTCACAATTCATTCTTAGATACCTACAAAAGGAAGAAAGATGTGAAAAGCCTGGCTGCTATTACTGTGTGAAGCACGGTGATCCCCACCATTGACACACAATGGGTACTGTGCATGTGCAGAACCCTCCTCTTCTGGTGTGTTGCAGCGACAGGCTTGTCGGCATGTGCATGGCGAGGCTGAGCACAGGAGGGAAAAGGGATGTAGAAAGAGGCAGAGGGTTAAGAAATTCTGGTGGGGTGGGCTTTGCTGTCCCCAGTGTAAGAGGCATGCCTGGTACAGAGAACTGCTGAGAAAATGAAGAGCAAAGTACAAGTGGGTTTATTTTTCAACAGTGCCGTGATCCGTAAGATGTAGTCCTGCTCCTAGGACCACTGTCTCACTGGGAAAAGATATTATTAGTCAAGGGTTCTCTACCCAGCCACTCTATTAATTCCACAAGGCACAAAGAAGAACTTTGTGCAATTTTCTCTTTGAGCTTGTACTCCTTATGAGTTATGGTAGGCACCTACTTTTGCTGGAGGTATCACAAGATGAGCCAGCTATGTGCCCTTGTGGCCAAGAAGGCCAATGGCATCCTGGGGTGTATTAGAAGAGGGGTGGTTAGTAGGTCAAAAGAGATTCTCCTCCCTCTCAGCTCTGCCCTGATGAGGCCACATCTGGAATATTGTGTCCACTTCTGGGCCCCTCAGTTCAAAAAGGACAGGGAACTGCTTGAAAGAGTCCAGCACAGAGCCACAGATGATTAACAGAGTGGAACATCTCCCTTATGAGAAAAGGCTGAGGGAGCTGGGTCTCTTTAGCTTGGAGGAGACTGAGGGGTGACCTCATTAATGTTTATAAATATATAAAGGGTGAGTGTCAGGAGGACAGAGCCAGGCTCTTTTCAGTGATGCCCAATGATAGGACAAGGAGCAGAGGCTGCAAGCTGGAACATAGGAGGTTCCGTGTAAACATAAGAAGAAACTTTTTCATGTTGAGGGTGACGGAGTACTGGAAGGTTGTGGAGTCTCCTTCTCTGGAGACATTCAAAACCCACCTGAATGCCTTCCTGTGTCACCTACTCTAGGTGATCCTGCTCTGTCAGGGACTAGATGATATTTCAAGGTCCCTTCCAACCCCAAATACTCTGTGACTCTGTATTTCCAAGATGGGAGCAGCCACTCTGGTTTGCTTTCAACATCTCCAGGTCAAGTAACTTGTCTGTGAAACATGGATTCAGAGTCAGCAGACCAGCACAACTAAGAGAGTGTCTAAGTTAAAGACGTGCTCTGGAAAATGGTTCTTGCTCTCAGTAGTATACCACAGGAGCTGCAGCAAATGGAAATCTAAGTGAATGGGGTCTTTATGAGATAAGGAATGAGAACCCTGTGCATTTCAAATAGTGAAAACAGATTTTAAATCGATTCATCGGGGAAAAAAAAAAAAAAAAAAAAAAAAAAAAACCAAAAAAACTGAATATATTTCAATGTATTTTATCTAAAGGTTTTAACAAAAATATGAAAGCAAAAATCAGAGGAAATTTGTTCTGTATGTTATGTAAAACATAAAGGCTGTGAAGACACGTTTACAGGCTGCTTTCAGCTATCAATGAGAAATCACCAGGAAGTCCTCGTTTGCCAGAGCTCGCTGCAGGCCAGCGCAGTTATAGTTCCCTTGATGACTCGGGCTGGGTCAGGACTCACAGCAGGTTCCCGCCAGGTGACCGAGCTGATCTGGAGCACTGGTGTCTGTGTCCCCCCCGCTATGCTCACCAACGGCACCGCGTGGCGGGAGCGGGACTGACGCGCCCCGCCCTGCCGGAGTCGAGGGAGCGTCTCAGGCCGTTCCTCCAATCAGAGGCTGGCGAGCCCGCGCGCGTGCGCGCGCAAGGAGCCGTGCCCTCCCCATCCCCCACTCCCGCCGAAGGGGCTCAGTAGAAGTGTTTCCGGCGCGGCGGCTGTGACGTCTGCGGTCGGCGCCGGACTGTCCGGCGGGCGGGCGGTGGGAGATGGCGGAGTATCTGGCCTCCATCTTCGGAACAGAGAAGGACAAGTGAGTGGTCCATCCCCTCTTCCCGCGCCGCTCCCGCGGCTTCGGTGCCCGGGGGGTGGGACCTCGAGGGAGGCCAGAGGCTGGTGGCGGGTTCCGCGGGGCGCGAGGGCGCGCAGCGCCCGCCTGGGCGGCCTGTTCCGACCGTGGCGGTCAGACCTCCCTTTTCCCACCTCCTCCCCCCTTCCCTTCTCCCGGCCCGCCGCCGCGGAGGGACTCGGCCCGTTTTTTCCACTCCCGCTTCAGGGAAATGCGGCACCCCCGGGACTGGGGCGCGCGCCCGGGGGTCGGGCCCCACCCCCGCCCCCCGCTACCGCCGCGCGCTGGAACGTGGCCGCGGAGGGAGGGCGAAGCGAGGCGGGCGCGCTCCCTCTCCCAACCCCCCCC
>JAAGNO010003857.1:0-15185 GCA_033439905.1 Ceryle rudis | reverse complement strand
CTACCTGAAAGGAGGTTGTAGAAAGGTGGGTGTTGGTCTTTTCTCACAGGTCACAATTGACAGAACAAGATGAAATGAAAGGAAAGGAAAGGAAAGGAAAGGAAAGGAAAGGAAAGGGAAAAGAAAACTGCAGAAAGTGCACTGGAATACAAAATATACCTTCATTTCTAACAATCCAAAGTACTATGGCTACCTAGCATATCTAGCCAATTTTGTTACTGATATTTGGAATAGCCCTGCTGGAATTGATCTTTTATAGTAGGAGAGGGGATAGGACTCTGAATTTAAGGAAATTTAAGAAAACCTTTTAGGAAAAGAATCCAGATTCAAAAGATATTGTGAATGTGTCTTCATAACAGTAGCCATATGCCAAAATAAATGGCTAATTCAACTATATGGTATCAATGCAAATATTAATCCTTATGATTAAACATGTTTTTAAAAGTATATTTAGACATATAAGATTTTTCTACCTTTTAAATAAAAAGCTGGCTACTTTTTCTCAGGAGATTTGTCAATATACTCAGAAGTCACATTGGGTTTAAACAAAGAGATAAACAGACTTACTGATATTTTTTTCTTTTTATATACTGCATATCAGCTACAGACATAGCCTTCAGCATTGCAATAAAAAGTATCTGTGAGCTGTCTTCCATTCCCCATCTTCCTCACAGAAAGCATTATTACGGAGAAATTTTCACAGGTGGGAAGAGAGTATGAAATTTTTTGAGGATTTTTATCTTCAAGTCATTGATAACTTACTTGAATTAATATAATTCTGAAAATGCATCTGAGCATTTAGTGTGTGTGGAGTGCAGAACATACAGTGCTATGTCATAGTCTTGCAAAAGGAAAAAAAAAATAAATGCATCCATGCTTTGTAAATATGTATTTTTAGTGCCTAAGGAGTTCTCTTGCACAAATAGTTTTCTGTTGTGCCATGTACTGACACCTTTGAAATCTTGCCTGAAGTATTTTACAGCTTTGTCTAAATTGGGATGTTTGTGCATGACGGTTTATACAATGACGAATTACTTTTCGCATGCACAGGACTTCATACAGTTGTTAGGTTTAGCACTGCTATATAAAGCATTAAGCTTATTAGGCCCAAAAGAATTAAATTATGCTGAGGCAATTTGATTAGTTCTGTCCAAAGGAATACACAATTGTAATGAGCTATAAGCATGAAGTGAACCTGTTAACTGCAATATATCATAATTAAAGAAAAATATTTGCTTAACTATTTTAATTAAATCTATTTTCCCTTTTATTTGGTCCATTTGCTGTTCTTGTAAAAATGTTATTTGAATTCCACATGACTGAAAGCATGGAAGTTGATTAAACTTTCTAACCTTATTTCAGTGTTTATACACACTACACACAATCTTGTGTTCACTAACTGTATCAGAAATTCTGGATTTGTTTAATTTATTTCCAATTATTAATTTAAATTTAAATTTATTTAATTTAAATTTTCTTGAAACATCCAGGTCTCTGCATGAATTGTAATATGAAAATTAAAAAGCACCTAGTCATTTCAGTGTAGCAAACTTAATGATGAATGGAAGCTGGTTGATATTTCATTATTTTTAATTGAAGCAAATAGAAAACATAGGTGCTTTGTGGTAATCTGCTAAATGCTGAAGAAGAGAGAAGACTACTGAAACAGTGATGCAACACACAGGGCAAATCATTAAATTCCTGCAGAAGCAGTTTATTAGAAATCAGCACCTTGCCTTCAGAAGTAGGTAGTGATGCAGTGATGGCAAGTGATGTCTCATAGGTGGCCTTCACAGCACAGCTATTTTTTGGAAAATATGATTTTATAAACATTTTCATCTCAGCACAATGTAACATATATATTCCTTCATAAGTTTTAATTCCTCTTAAGAGGAATGATCCTATCAACATAAATGGGTCATAAGGATTGCTGCATGATCAGATTAACCTCTCTCCCCATACCTCTTCATTTCCTCCAAGCTTTAGATCAGTTCTGCCTGATTTTGGAAACAGTTTGTGTGCTATTTCCAGGCTACTCTTTCCATTTTATCATCATGGTACTATATGTATCTATTACTATCTACTGCTTATTTATTTATACTAATGTTTATTGGCCCATTCCTACCATATAACCTGATTCTATGTGGATTACAGATCAACACTGTATTTTAAAGCTTTTCTATCTCTTCATTTTTGTAACTATTTTTTTTTAACTAGCTAGTTATACCATACATATAACATGGATTTACACTGGTATTAATAATAACCTCTTCTTCTTCACAAACTGAGCTGAACAAGCACCTGTTAACAATAGGGCTGTATGCAGTATTTATTCTGAAATCTCAGAGCCATCAGAACTTTGCTTTAAGACTAAGGATATATGGATTTATGAATCTTACGTCACTCCTATAGAAGTTTTGAAATGCTTGCTATGGTGGTTGGTAGGATAGGTGTGGATTTCATGCTGTGGTTGCCATATGAAGTTGCTTAAAACAACCCGTAAAATCCAATGCTTTCTCACTGCCTCTACTCAGCTGATTCCTAGAGGTTCTATGGGGAGACCTAAGATAGAAGGTTGACTTTGTTTCCTTCCAAAGTGAAAATACAGAATAAAGGAGAACAGGAATGACTTAGGGTTTTGCCTACTCAGGCTTTGCACATTATGTTTATGGCTCAGGAACTATTATTATTTATTTAAATTAGTGCTGTTATTATCCATATGCTTGCTTGTGACATAACCACTGAAGAACAATGATTTAAAAAAAAAATTCCCTGGAGAACTCTTCTTCTGCTTTGCATTGTTTTCCACCCAGTAAAAATAGCTCTTAAGGAGCAATGTGGCAACTGGGCATCAATATACTGCTACTGGGTATTGGCTTTGTTATTACCTATATTGTGTGTTAATTGTGCTATTTATATTTGCAATATGGTATGTTAAGGAATGTAGAGTATTCCATATTTACTAGATTTCAGGCAGGATGTTCAGTTTAATTCTGACTTTTCAAGACTCAGTTTTGCAGGGTAATTCAAGCCTATTTATTAATTATTATGCTGTATATAAACTGATGCGTATTTATTTTATTTGGTAGCTTCAAATGGAATAGGTAACATGGAAAGTGTGCCTGAGAGTCCATTCAAAATGAGCCTGAATTTTGTCAGATTCACTGTGCATGGTACTATATAAACCCACAGTAAAAAGAAAATTTACATCTATTTTGAGTAGAGCTGGATCCAAGTAGTTTATTTGTTATGTGTATGAGATTCACCTATTTCAGCAAATCCAGTGAGCACTGATCCTGACTTTGTGTCAGTACAATGTATAGTACTTTTAAAAGAGATTACTTCAAAGGTTGGAAACATAAATCCATGGCTAAATGAAAGATTTTTCTTTTGGAAAAGAAAATTGGAGGTAAGGAAGAGTTCATTTTTCTAACAAATCTGAATTATTGCTGTCTTGGTTCAACCAAAATCAATATTTTTTTTCTGGTTTTCTCACACATTTTTTCCCCTCTAGAAAAGAAATGAGTCTATATTATAAGTTTAGATCTCAATTTACACACTACAACTGTAATTTTCCATTGTGTTTGCAAGTCAGTATTACTGATATCTTCTAATTTCAGCCTCTGTAGTTGTTTACTAATACATTAAGTCACAGTAGGCAACACCGTGTGTAAACATTACGATAAGAACTATTAAAAAAGAAAAGTATTTATTTTAATTACATGTAGTATAATTTGCCATGTATTTAACCTAGAAAATTTAAGCATTCATTCTTGAAGAATACAATTTAACTTCAGTAAGAAAACAATTAAAGAGGATATTTCTACCCCTGAATTTTGTGATTGTTTTGCTTTTGTTACTTGTTTTCCCCATGCCTTTAAAATAATCAGAGTTGTATGTTGTTTCATGAATGTGTCTTTATGCAGTGTACAGCTGCAGAAGAAACAAAACACATTCTGTTG
This sequence comes from Ceryle rudis, assembly GCA_033439905.1. Lineage (NCBI taxonomy): Eukaryota > Metazoa > Chordata > Aves > Coraciiformes > Cerylidae > Ceryle > Ceryle rudis. The sequence goes on along the minus strand of JAAGNO010003857.1, from coordinate 11,223 downwards.
CAGGATGATGGAGGTACTTTCAATGACTAATGTGTTTAGCTTTCTGTTGTTGCCTGTCTGTTCAATAGCTAAGAGTTAGATAAAAGCAAGCAATAAAGGAGGAGTTAAAAAAAAGAAAGAAAGGTAAAAAAAATGGTACTGGTACAACTTCCTCATACCTCCTCAAAACTATAGAGAGAAATGCTTGCACATTTGGTATATGGGGATAAGAGTGCTTGGGAGGAATAAAACATAGATAAATCAGTAATCCTCAAATCAGTGGAAAAAATAATCTCAGGATCTTTCAAATAGGAGGAAGTTTGAAAAGAAAGGAGAAAATATCAAAAATGTGTCATTGATATTTGTTCAAAACAACAAGGTGGTTTTGTTTGTTTTCTTTTCAGTGGTGTATTTGCTCACAAAGAGGATTTACTTATTTCTTCTCCTAAAGGCTTTTTACCTTGCAAAAAAGTAATAGAAATTACTCAGTTTCTAAAGCCTCCTGTCAGCACAAACATGCTGTGACAAGTTCCCCCAAGGAAAGTCCTGTAGGGTCCAAATCCCAGCTGAAATTCCTGAGTGAGCCATGCTGGATGTTACCTGATTGCAGGTCAGACTGGATTGTAGAATATCAACTTGAAAGGTACAAAAGCCTGAGGATCTGCACATCTGGCAGTACAGGTGTCTGCTCATCAAACCAAAGAGCACCACTGAGGTTTTTTTCTGAATTCTATCACTCCTTAGAAAAGTATGATGAAATTGCATAAGTATTGTTTAGCTTCTGTTAACTTTACATTCAGTATTATCTCTTCCTGGATTGCATTTAATTCATCTTGCAGTTCAGCTACCCTGATGCACAGCACACACTGACTTTCCTTCCTATTGGTGTTTCTTCCTCCAGTGTAAACTAGAGCATAGGAAAAAAAGGGAAGAGAAAGAGAGAAAATTTTATGCAATTGTGGCTCACCTTATCCTGCCATAGGATGCAGCCAGCACCTGCACCCAGGCTCAGGGACAAACAGCACCTGCAGTTTGGACAAACCATTAATTTCAACAGAAGCCCTTGCTAAACAGCATGCATCTCAGAGTTGATAAGGAGAGCCACTTTATTAAACAGCAGAGTTTTCTGGGAACAAGATAAGCTGGATATTAGATAACTCACATGGAAACCATATTTATTTAGAAAGTAATATACTTTTTCTTTCTGTGTCACCACTGCAATAGTTTCAGTTACAAAAGTAGACAAGAGTAGTGTCACCAGCTTGCTGTCCTGATTATTTGCTTGAACAACAAGCTTGAAAATGACTGATTTGTTTCCATCTGTGTGCCTCTGTACATCTGTTAAGCTAAATAGATTGAAGGGATTGGGAAATACTACCAGACTAAACACTGATTTCAGTGCTTTTTATAGATGGAAATGACCTAGCTACTCAAAAACCCCCAACATTTCATTTCATATAGAATACATAAATCAGTTAGAAAGGGTGTACTATTCAAACCTTATTCTGTAAGTTATGTCATTCTTATCAAGTATTTCTGAAAATATGTAGTAACTTTGCTGTTTGGATACATATATTATCAGTGTGAAAGAGGGTCAATTAAACAAGCACAATATATCAAATATTACCAGTATTGGCTGTTCTTATACAATACGAATAGCAAGAAACTCAAATAAATGCCTGGTGTTAATAATAGTAATTCAACAGCAAAAAGGATATATTCTTTCCTTTCCTTCCTCTGTGACACACTGTGTCTTAAACCAGAATAATTTATTCATTTGTAGAAAATTCTACTCTAAGTCTGCATATAGCTTGATGGTAGAATTATTTTTTTTTTTTATTTTCTGACTGTATGTTAGGCATGTATAAATCTTTGCAGGATAGTTTGATGCATATATCTATATATCATGCATCTTGCAGTGCTTATGGACTGCAGTTGTAATAAAATTGGAGATCACAGTAGGTTCTTCTGGCCATCTCAAGCCTAAGCTACATACAGCATCATCATCAAGTTTAATGTCATTAATGATGTCTGTATGAAATTATGTTATGGTAGCAACTATTCAGTTGCTTATGGGTAGACTGGATGTAGATGCTGCAGGAACAAACTCAGCAAAGTCAGAGCATCAATAACCATAGCAGTGGCACAAGCATACATTAAATTCTTGTTCTTAATGTTATTTTCGTCTAGTAAAAATAGTTCAGGTGACCCACAGTCATGATTTTAAGGTAATCATATTTCCAACCATCAGTAACTGTAACATTTTAGGTCAATAATCCTAACCTGGCATCTTCCTGTATTCCGCTCTGCCTGCAAGAGAAAAATTTGAGAGGAAGGGCAGAAAAACCACAGAAAAAGTGTTTCTTCAATCTGTGTGGCTACAAAGGGAAGGAAAACAAGAAAAAAACACACACAAGATTACTACCATGTTCTGCCCTGATCAAGATAACTGCCTTATTGTGTCCATTTATAAATGTTGTCATGACTTTAATTCAAACTTTGGCCTTAAACAATGGACACTGTGAAATACATATTTGCTACATATTGAGAAAGTTATGGGAATGACCTAAACATTTTATACAAGACCAGCAATACATCTTGAACAAACATTATCTAGCCATAACATTCTGGAACATGGACTGTTGAAACAATTGTGGCTGGGGAGAGGTTCCTACAGGAAGACTAATATCCTAAAGTAAATTTGTTTTCAGGTCTCTTTTTAGAAAGGCTTTATTTTTACATTTACTGCAGGACTGTATGGTGGGGGAGGTGGAGGTTCCCCTGTGTATGCGCTTCCCTGAGGAAGAATTACTGTAAATTCACAAGATGCTCTGCAGAGCCAGAATGGCCACCAGAAGACTCTACAGGAACAAGCTGAACTTTATTTCTTTATCTTTCCCTTTCTTTGTCCAGTTTTTGGACTGGCTGATTCTAGAACATGGGTGTAAAAGGCAACACCTACCTGAGAAACTGAGGCTAGATTTTGGCAATGACCTGGATACTGTATCTTAGACATACATACACTGTTAAATTTATAGAATTCCTTTTATGGCTCTCTGTCACTGTAAATACTGCCATGAAAAACTAAGAAAGTTATTCTTAATGTAATGACATACTGATCACTGGATCCTACAGTGGCTTTCCTAAATGAACCATTAGGAAATAGTAGCTTCCATGTTTCTATAAACTACTAGTAAAACTCTGATTTTCTACTTTGTCTCTTTTATTTCAGATTTTTTTTATATGTCTTCTTTTTGGTCACAATTTTCTCTTTAGCCATTGACAGTTTTCAATGACCTCCTCTTTTGACACTTGGCTTATTGTTGTGTCCAGATTTCCTTGTCTACTATGCTTATTACCTTGCCTTTTGATCAGTTTTATCTTCCTGTTCAATTCTGGTTGCTTTTCTAGAGATACACTGTATGAATCCCACTTTTAGGGGGTAAGACATGAAAAGGTCTGTGATTCTGATAAAATACAGAAGACTTTTTTTTTTGGTTATTACACATCTCAGGATTGTATAGAGATGCTTAACTACTTTTAGCAGATAATTAATGCATAATTGTTCTCTTATTATTCAGCATGAACAAAATTATTTGCCAGATTTTCTGATATGATGGAATTAGGGAACTGGATGAACATAGACTAAGTTCACTGCATATTGTTACAACTGATTATATTTCTAGTAGGGATAGTAGGAATGTTTACTAGAAAATAGAAAAAAAAGAAAATGTAACAGAGCTGTTACATTTCATGCAATAAGATAACTTCAAGAACTGAAGTAACCTTCAGCTGTAACTCTTTTAAGAGAGTTACAAGACCAGAAATTATTTCTTCCATCCAGAAATTATTTCTTCCATCTTTGGAAACACTCTTAAAACAAATCACACCAGTCTGGGACCATTATGCAAACCACAAGCCACCTTAAGACAAGCCTGAAGATCAGCTGAAAGGTTCAGATAGACCAGCTGGTTTCTTTAACAGAGATGAGACCACCTTATGCAATTTCTGTGCTTACTGTTTGATTTCTTTTCAAATCTCACTCTCCTTCAAAGTATCGTGTTCCTTGAAAGCATTATCAACTACTTTTGAAGGACCATCTTATCATGATGCCCATTATTAGAGAGGTTCGCCCTTAGTTTTGTAACCTGAAAGAGCCCAGATCCAAATTTACTGAGTGTAGACTCAGAATTCTTATAAAATAAATCCTGGGTGAAAAATTCATGCTTGCTAGAGTCTTACTGCCTCGAGAATATCTCTTCTAGTAAGCCTTCCTTGTGAAAGAAGCTGTGAACTGGCTCCAGAAATAAACCAGCAACATTTTATACCTCTAAAGTGAGCAACTTTTAATCTCTGGCAGATAGACTAGGTAACAGCCCCATTAATTACTTAGATGAAATTATAAGGTTCTAAATCTTTATGGTATCTTGGTGATGTGCTGAGATCACTGGAATTGCAAAGAGCACTGACAGTGATAAAAACTGGCCCTCTGCAGGTTTTAAGCTGGTTTTATCTACTGTTTTCTAGATTAAAGGCATACACAAGAAAAGCCCTTCTTTTTAAAAGATCTTTTATGACAAAGAAAGCCCATGATAGCTTTTTTTTCCACTTCAATATTTTATTTGTCAGGGACATTACAGAGCCACATATATAATGTAGAATATAGAATACAAATTATAAATAAGGCAACTTCCCTTATAAGAAACAAAACAGGTTTGTTTTTTTTTTTTTTCACCAGACAGTTTCCAAATTCAGTATCTTCAATGATATTAGTGTAAGCAGAAAAATATTTAAAGAATATTCTGAACTGCAAAAGGACGCTCTGGACATTGTTCTGCTCTTCTGTACATCCATAATATATAAAACTTTAAAAGACAGCTTTTGCATAACTGAGATTGTTAAAACCTTACTTTTCAGACAGCACCCGAGGCTCTACATTGAGTCTGATGCTACATTACTAGTTGTGAAAATTGTCAGGTAAGTCACTATAATTGAATCACTTATCTTGCACACAGGGCACATTGATTAGAAGGTTTTCAGAAATCATTACCAGCAAGTGTTAAATACTGCAAGTTAATTTGTGGGCCAAAATGAATTCAGACAATTGGAGATAATGGGACTATAAAGGTGATATGTAGCTAGTAACAGTTGTGGCTTGCTTAGGGATACAAGTAAACACAATCTGATTAGGACACTCAACAGGATAAATGGATGAAAAAAAAAAGAAAGGATAAGGCGAACAATGTATCAAATGGTTTGGAGGCAGATTTCAGTACATACATGTTCTATAATGCTGAGAAGAAATAACATGCCGTGACTACTGTTTGTAGAATAGAAGTGTTCAAGTGTTTCCCATAGAAAGATACTTGCTCCTGTTACCTTTACTCCATTGTTATTGGTTGCTCTCTGTAATGTGGTAGCTCTCTAGATTCATGCTGGCTTTAATTCTCCAGAGACAGTTTCTTCCCTACTTTCCTGCCCTAACAGACTCTCTGTCCTCTCTCCTCTCTTCACTTCCTGAGGTGTCTCACTCACAGCTGAAATCAAAGAAAATTTGTTGTTGAAATAACAGAAAGTTGTTGTCACTTGTTACAGGTCTAAATTACAAAACCTACAAAAAGTACAATTGCTCATTGAGAAGCAGTCTCTAGGAGTAAACTCTGAACAATTACCCAGGAAGGCTGTAGTCTCCTTGGGACAGAAGACTGTAAATGCTAGGTAGGGCAATTAGCTGTCAGGCGTGACACAGGTACAGCTCATTATGTTAATGAGAAGTATGGATTCAACGAAAGACTGCATTTTGTATCTTGTGAATGAAAATAGTTTGAATGGAATTAACACATACCACATTACTGTTCACAAGCAGGCTATTTCCTGAGTAGGTATTAAAATCACTGTGTCTCAGCTTTCTTGTTTGTTTGTACTTGTTTATTATTAATTACATATTGTGTTCATGGAATGCTCTCTGGGTAATTATACAGATTTAGAATTGGCTTTAGCCTTGGCCTTTGGCATTCTGACATCTGTGTATCTACTGGCTATTTTTTTTTCATATTCTTCTCTATATATACCTGCTAGGTTTGATAGGAGGTCACGTTAAAAAGAGAATACCATTGATGTTAATACAATACCTGAAGCTTGTCTTAGTCACAGAAAGGTTTTATAAGGCTAAACTAAAATTTATGACAACTAGCTATATTTATTAAAATTAGCTCAGGTTTGTTGATACAGAAATTAAACTCTGGCATAGCAACTGCATTGTCACTTCTAATTTAGATCATTTTTTTTACTCATTAGTCTTACTTTGTGTATACCCTTTCCTCGTAATGAGAGCAGCAAGAGAATTTGCAGCCTACTGAGTTAGCCATCATAATTGTAAGCTTGTTTCAGGCCCTCTCAAACCACAGGTTTTGTTAGTATTATGAGCCAATTTAGCAACAAAGCCCTGTTAATAAGTATAGTTCAGTAGTGTTTTTAAAGCAGAAGGAAAATTATCATCTCTTTATGTATTTGTTCTGTATATAACATCACAGAAGGTCTCGGTGGAGTAAGATCTTACGTTGGTGCAGCTGGATAATATGCTACCCACATTTGCTGATTGTCATGGTGATTTACTGTTGTGACCAAAACTTTCCTGGTTCTGCATATTAATAATTGTAGGCTGTTTGTAATATTTATGACCAAAAGCATTGGAAATAGACTCTAAGGTTATGTCTGTACTAGCAAATTTAATGAGTGCCATGGAACTTCCTGGACATTAAAACTCAGTCATTGGCAGTTTAAAATGGTTAGAATTGACCTTTACATGTCTTTGGCATGTTTCCACATGATTCCCAAGGGCAGTTCAGGAGTTGGTACTGGCCAGTGGCCATTTGCAGTTTGCATGCAGCTACCTTAGTTTGGAAACTAAGAAAATATAAAAGTATGGATCTCATCCATTGTGTTCCAGTGAGACTCGATGGCAGGGAAGGATCCTGGGAACAGAAAGTATCTGTTGATCCCAACATTTTGACTGTAAAAAATATTGTACAATATATGCAGAAACAGTATTTTTTTCAAATGGGTTTGTAGTTGCAGACACAGCTTTTTGTATATTCATGTAACAAACATGAACTTTCCCTTCAACAAGGAAGAAGTAGAGAAGGAAGGAGTGGCGGTTGGTCATACAGATGTCTAACTGCTGGTGTCTTGGTTAAGAGGCGCTACCAGGTCCTCCTGACATGCCCTTGGGAAGGGATGACTGATTACTTTATGGGTCTCAGTACTTGATTGGGAGTGGATTACACTGGATTAAAATAATGAGTGGCTCTTTACTTTTCAGGACAAGAACATGAAGCTCATTGGGAATGATACTGTAAGACGATTTTAGCTATACAATAAAATTTACTCATAATGCTTGTTGAAGGAAGGGGGTTGCTGAATGTTTTAGGCAGGCAAGGTTAATTTAATTTGCTTGCTATATCTGTATAGGTCTTCAGAACATTTTTGGTTTAGTTTAAGAAAAGATATTTCTCTTGAGCTGAGAAGCAGTTTATATACTTGTTCTCTTTGCTCATTTCTGTATATGAGAGAAAACCTAACAATAGTAAGCAATGTACTGGTTTTTATACTTATTCTAAAATTATATTGTTTATTCCTGTGCTCACAGGTGAAACATGCTTTTCATTTTACATATCATAAAATCTGAGCAGAATCATGATCCTGACTCTCAGATGTTGTTTATTAATTTCACAAATTTTCTCAAAGTGGAGAAATCTTGAAAACTGTCTCTAAATGTGGTTTTCATCTACTAAGGATTGTTTCTGGCCCCTGCTGGAATAATTAAGACTATAGATTTCATTGGATTAGCACACTTCAATTAATTTAAAAATAATTAAAATACCATTATTAACAAAGACCTTTCAGTAGTAACCATTATTTGAGGATTATAGTCTACTTGCCCAAATACTAATTATGTTTCATATTTTTCATCCTTTATATGGGTCTTAAACTTGTGGAAATGTTCCCCAAGTTAAATACTCAATAGAAAATCGTGTGTAATTTTAAACACCTCCATATCAGAAGCACCTGCAAGGATAGTGGGAGTGAGGAACCAGGCTGTGGAGATGGGGGAAGAGAAAAAGAATGTGCTGGCTCTATCCTTTGACAAAAATGCAAATAGTAGGGGAAAAAGGGTTTCTTGTCAGTTTAATTTTCATTAATACTGTATACAGTTCAACTAGTACCTGCAAATGAGGCTTCCATAAGAAAAATCATCATAAAGCTGTGTAATACTAGTCCCATTGAGTTTCTTTTTTCTAGATACAATTATTTCTATTAAGTTTTAAAAAGCAGGGCAGAATTTCCCTCAATATTCCTGGATTCTCCCAGAAAAAAAATTTGTATGACCTTCCCAGACACTAAAGAATCACTGACTCTAATTCAGCTTCCCTAGATGATCAGTTCCCTGAAATGAATATGAAGAAAGTAATCTGAGTTACCATAGATAGTCTTTCTTAGCAGAACAAAGTGGTAGTTCTGTATATCCCCAAAATTCGAGCCGCATAAATCACAGTTTTATATCACAATTCTGTTTCCTCATCTCCAGGGAGGCAGAAATCACAGATAAGCAAAACAGATTTCTTCTGTATTATTTGCACTAGAAACGGCGAGAACAAGTCAGCACACAATTTTAGCCATGGAGAGAAGGAGTAGGATAAAGACTAGAAATGAGTCAGAGATGACCCTAAGATAACAAGCAGTGTTTATAATTGTTATAAATTCCTCCCAAATATCAAGATTTTTGTTGGGCTTCTAATCCTGTGAAACTCCAGCCTACTCAGGAATTTCTGTCTCTTTAGTAAAAGTCCTCTCTTTCAAACAGCTCGCACCTTGTGAAATGAGTGAGGGACCAGGCAACAAAGCCAAGGAGGGAACTGTGTAGGGTTGGAGAAGCAGAATAGGGCAGAATGGATGCATGGAGCAAAAGAATATTTCTCATTTTGGAGTCTGGGAAGCAGATGTGACTGTTGACAAGAGAGACCTCTGGAAGCTTCAGAGGGTGATAATCACAAAGCATGCTGGATACAGAAGAATGTGTCCATTAATATGGCACCTCACACATGCCAGGAATAGGTAAAGGCACAGTTCATGAGATGCACAAACACATTTTTCTTAAAAATCTCATCATTGGATGGCATCATGATTCATGACTCTAAAGGCAAAAATGCCATATTTGAGCAAAAGAACAAAAAGAGCTGGAGAAGTAAGACATAGTGTACAGTACAGCCCACCTTTTTTTTTTTTTTTTTTTTCCCCAGGATGCTGGTAAGATCTTACAAAAGGAGAAGAGAGTGAAAGGAAAGGGACTGAGGAGAGACAGAAAATAGGAAATAGTTGCCATCCTCCGCAAAGGTGTTTGGTCAGGAATGCGGCAGGAATGTGACTGCAAGGCACTGACCTCATAAGGCCTACGGTTCTTTCACTACATATATATTTTTTTTTCAATTTTTTTCCAAAATTTGTTTGCTGAAGACATATTTTTCAAAACCTCATTTGATCGACTCCTGGCCTACTAACAAGCACACTAGCATCGTTAAGGTTTAGTCAAATTAATTTTCTCTGCATACTGTGTCTTCAGCGTACTTTGCATCTGGGATAGCTTCCCAGGCAATTAAAGCCGAGCAATTAAGCTGGTAAACAAGCGCGCGTTATTCTGTCTAATCCCAGCTGCGAGCTCCCGCGGAGGAGGCCGGGGCGGCGGGACGCCCGGTCCTGCGGGGAGCGGCGGCTGCCGAGAGCTGCCGCTGCCCCGGCCCCGGCCCCGGCCTCGGCCCCTGCCCCGGGGGAAAGCGCTGCTCTGTGCCTGGCCGCGCTGTGCTGTGGGGCGGGAGCCGCTCTCAACCCGACGGATGGCGGGGGCCGGGCTTTGCACAGTCCCAGGTTTTTACCGTAGCACAGTAATTCCTGGGCCACCGCTAATCACCTCCGTCAGCAGCGCGGAGCAGAAACGCCTGCGTAACCAGCGCTCCGGTAACCAGCGAGTGATGGTGCGAGCTCCCACCGCTGGTGCAATGCTGACATCCCGGGCAGTCACTGCGGACGGGCAGACAGACACCAGCACCACGGACACTGCCTCAGCCTCCGGGCAGCCGGGCACGGGCTCGCTTCGGGGGCAGCGCACGGCGGCAGCAGGGCTGTGCCTGCCACTACCGACCCTCTCCGGCGGCCGGGCTCGGCCGTGCCCCGCGGGACGGGGAGAGAGGGGAGTTCTTCCCGGCTCTCGTCTCAGCCGTGACAACGTACGAATTGTGTTTACACAGGGCGACTCCCAAGTTTAGCGTTGAGACAAAATTTATTGCGGTTATTCCGGGGTAAGATCTCTACTGCTGCGAAAGAAAACAGAGGGACAAAATGGGCGGGAGAACCGGCGGCGGGTCGGAAAGGGACCGGGGCTCTTGGATGGTTTTATTTATCAGCAGTTTGGCAGCAGCTCTTTGCTTTAAAATAAGTGTTTAGCTTAAAAATGTCTGTAAAACTCAGGGAATTATCCCCTAATGAAATACGAACCACGTCCCCCTCCAGCAAGCTCCGTCGGTCCTCTCGGTGCTCAGCGAGTGGCACCTTGCCCCCAGTGACTTTCTGTCCTTCCCCGGTTGTCCTGATGTCTTTGCCCCCGGTGCAGCCTTTTCACTTCTCCCCTCGCGGTTACTCCTACCCAGGGTTTCCCCCCCCCCCGCCTTTTTTTGGGCAGTCGTGTAATTATTTCTGGTTTGTCTGCTAAAACGATCCGCGGCCGTGACGGTTTCAGCCCAGTGGAGGAGGGGAGCGGGAGAGGTGTCAGACCTGGGGGTGGAGGGTGACAGACACGGGCGTCACCGTGCCACTGAGGTTGTGTCATTTTTCTTTCAAAACCGAATGCTGTGATTGCCCTCCTGCCCCGTCCCCCATCCTGTCCCCCCTCCAGATATTTTTTTGGTATTAGGCTCTTGGAGCTGACCTTCCTTCTCACTTGCTTCGGGAGCTCCCGCGCACCCCTCCCCGGCCACCCTACGCTTGGGGTTCTTCCCTGTCCGACCCCATATCTGTCCCTGAGCCCTTCGCAGTGGTTCCCCCCGGCCGTCGGCCGGGCGCACCCCGTGGCTCCCCTCCCCTGCCGCACCGGTCCTCCCTCTCCTCGCTTGAGCTTCCCAACATGGCGGCACGGCCGCCCCCTCCTCCCTCCGCGCCGCCGACGCGCGGGGCCCCCGCGGCGAGGGGGGCGGT
>JAAGNO010003854.1:5300-15988 GCA_033439905.1 Ceryle rudis | reverse complement strand
AAAAAAAAAAAAAAAAAAAACCCAAAAAACAAACGTTTCAAAATGGTTCTGGTTACAAGGGGCTATTGCCAACATTTAACAGGAGGAGTTTGTCATTTTTGTGACCCTTAAGTTCTACCACTACACTTTGTGTTTTTAATAAATTGCTATATGCTTTTAGTACTCGAGGAACAGATGCCTGTTCTGTGCATTTTTAATGAGCTTGCCACAGTCTGAAACTGCAACAGGAAAAAAAATGCCTTTTCTCACTTAAAAGTCTACTAAGCACTGTGGTAAAATTGAGCATCTTGCTGCTGTTTTTCTGCCTTTCACATCTAATTCCCCACCTTCAGAAACTTGATCAGTAAAGATCAACAAATAAAGTGAGTTAGCTCTTCTCAAAAGACTTACTTGGAGCATCTGTGTACGTACACAGAAAACTTGTATGGGTCGTGTGCTCTGGCCGGGCAGAACTTGGAAGGTAGGTATGTTTGTTGCTCAGCAGTGAATCCACTGACCAGGTTAACCTTGAGGCCAGAAAAAAAAAATCTTAGCATCCTTATCCTGTCTGCTTTTCCTATAAGGAATTATTAAGTAAATGGGGAGCACCTGAAGGAATGTCAGTTTTGGACATGGAGGGGTGGGCATGTCTGGGGAGCAAGGCAAACTGGCCGCGGACAGCACCTGTTAACGCCGCTGAAACTGGCTCTTGCAGGCTTGCAAGGTAAGAAGTGGAGTCAATACAGACTTTTTTTAAAGGGGAGTGGAGTCCTGTTCAGCAACTTTGCAAATGAATCTTGTGGAAATGGTAATAAATGGCACAAGGCTTTGAAGGAATTTTGTGCTAGAAGACTACCATGGGAGCAGACTTTAATCAGTAGATTGGTAGAAGCTACTTTGAAACAAACTAAAACTGTTTTAAGTAAAAATCTGTACTAATTACATTAGTATTTTACTTATTTCATAGGCTTAATTAAAATATTGTCGTGTAATCTTAAGCAAGTCTAAACAATTAACAGTGCTTTTTATATGTAACTGATTTTTGCAATTCTTATCCTATGGTAAAATTATGTTGCCAGAAAGGAAGTTTAGTCAAGCTTTTCACCTGCTGCTTTCTGGAAATAATGGAGGAGTCACTCTCTCAGTGTATCAGAGAGGAAATGAGGGAGAGCAGATTTTCTTCCCGCTTTGAGATAAGCCGGGAGTTGCCAATTGTTGAGGGCTGCATTTCTAACGAGCACACCAACATTTGAGCTAAAGCACCGAGTGGCTGAAAGGCTCTACTGGGATTAGAACTGGAGATCTCTGCTGCCAGTATTGGTGGTGAAGAGAGGTTTGTTCCAAGAGGTCAAGGACAGCTGAGCTGAAGGGGTACGAACAGTTAAAGCAAGCGTGATAATATAATTAAATAAAACTATATTCTTTGAATAAAATATTGTGTAAAAATAGAAGCCTCACAGTGATTCGTAAGAGTTCAGAAGAAATTTCAGTGTTTAAATACTACACTTTGTGCTGAAGTGAACGCAGAGCAGCGTAAGATACATCAGGGTGTCCATGTGTAGTTTCCAAACGAATTCACTTACGATATCAGAAAAGTAATGCTGACAATTCATAGGAGTTTTATTTTATACGTTGCAACATAACACTGTAACCAATGTTTGCTAAGCTTTCTCCAGAAAAAATAGGGGTATGGCAAGTGAAGAAAAGCCCTTTTCTAGGGGCAGGGTGTATTTGAGAGTCACCAGTTAAAAAGTTTATTGGCATGCTGTAATTAAACTGAAGTCCAAAATTTAGGTTGAATTTGACAATAACTGACTTAAATTCCAAAGTGACTCTAGATTTGCACTGTTTGTATTCTTGTATTAGCTACAAGAATGTCCTTAAGAAAGCTTCTAAAATTAGACAGATGTGCAAATAGCTTGACAAAGGCTACTTCTAAATTATTTCCAGAATGCAGAATAGTAGTTTTGTGCAAACAACTGAATGTTGTTTGACAGGCTGATTCTAAGTTTGTCCTCATCTCTGGACAGCAGTGGCCTTGGACATTTGTCTACATGCATTTATTACTTTCTTGATTTCCCACCTAGCTTATGACACTCGTCTTGGAAGGCAAAGCATGAAGTTGAGTATTTGGTACTTTCCCCCCTTCTGTGTATTTGCCTGTTGGTAAAATTGAAGGGTAGAAATGAGATCTGCCTGTGAGCAGCATTAAGTAGTAGCAGCAATAACATGGAAGTGGGAATAAAACCCCAACAAACCCTTCTTGTGGCTTTTGACAAGAGCTGTATTATGGTCTAGGAGGAAAAGAAGGTTACAGGATTATTGGCTATTTATGTCCATGGTTTCCAGGGGCCCGTGTTTGTAGAATTAGAAATCGGTCAAAACTTGAATTGGGGGGGGGGGGAAATGGGCAAGTTGTCAGTCATATTGAAATTGCCATACTAAAAACTGAAGATAAACACATTTAGAACTTATTTTTGCCATTCCTTATCATACCCCTGCTTAAAAAGCAGGAGTTACCATTTTGCTAGTCAAAAAAAAACCCCAAGTGGGAAGTGTGAGGAGTTGTGGGCTAGTCCAATATAAGAACCAAAAAAAAGCAGAGGGGTTGAAGACAGTGCAAGTTGGACAGAGGAAAACGGCAACGCTCATCTCGCGTTGCTGCCTAGTGGCTTATGGGAGAATAGAACACAGTTTGGGTTCCTTTATATTATCAAAAAAACAATTACCCAAGCTATCAGAGAGGAGGGGAAGGGTGAGGCAACTACTGTCAGATGCAGAAACTGAATTATATGACTTCTAAGGTAGCACTTACCAGGAGGCAGGACAAGCTGATACTCATTACTACTTTTCCTCTCATTTCCTTCCCTGTTGACTCTTGCACCAGTTCCAAGTTCTGTCAAACCTGTAGAATTGGAGCTGCATCAGAAAAGAGCCTGAAACTCCTAAGTAGTGACTTAGTATCGGTGGTCAGAAGAAGGTTAGAATAGAAGATGGTGAAGGAAAAAGAGTAATGGGAATTTCCCCACCTTAGGCTTGGATTCTAATCTTTCAAATCTCTGTATAAAAATAGATTTAAACATTCTAAATGTTCTCATGTGGTTTCTCCTTTAAGCACATCCAGTGATCTCATACGACTTGCTGCGTAAGCCGTTGCTCTTCCTTTCCACAATGGTGCTAAGAAGTTGCCTGTGCTCTGTTCTCCTGTAGCTGGCTCGTGGAGCGCTTGCAAAATCTCTTGTTCACATTCTCCTCGCTCTGGAAGAAATGCTTCACCATTTGAAAGAAATAGATTTATAGCTGTGTGCTATAAAATGAGATTAAAAATTTTAAACTTCACTATCTTTTTGCAAAGAGCAGTTTGCCTGATGGCAGGTCCGTTCTGCCTGGCCTTCCATATTAAAAAGTTAAGAAAAATAATTAAAATTGGGTTATAATTTGGATTGATCGTGATCCATTTACTTCAGTAGGACAAGCAATAAGAGATTTTGCCTATAGCTACTCTAATCCTCCACAAACCTTGGAGTTCGAGGGGGCTGCGCTAACGGCCAGTGCTGGCTGCAGCTCAGCTGTTCCCTTCAGTGCTTAAAGGACAAGTTCCACCGCTCACTTCTTGCATACTAAGACAACCCTGTTGTCTGAAGTTCAGTGTCATATGACTATTTCCAATTCTAATGCTTTTTAGGGAACAAACGTTCATGCTTATACCATTTTACTCTTAACGTTCAACACGTTTACGTTAAATCCTTCTTCATATGTGCACATCTAACACTACTGTCCTAATCATCCCAAGACCACTCGTCTGGGGATGCTTGACAAAGTTAAATGAAAGGATGTTCTGAGCACTGGCTACATTTGCGTATCACTTCAACATGGAGGGAATACTCTATGGTTGCAACCCCCCATCCCTTTAACCAGTTAACTGAGGAAGTAGCTGTGCTGGTGCTGGTGTTAAGCTAAGGATTCTGGTCTAGCCTGCTGCTACCCAGCCATTGCTCATTAACCAAACTTCTGGGTGTCAACTTAAAGCTAGTATGTTATCAAAAGAATGCTACCTCTACACTGAAACAATAAAATACTGTTCCGAATTAAAAAAAAAAAAAAGGCATGATTGCATTAAAAATACTAAATATTACAGCCCCAGTCATGCTATCTAAATTTGTTTGGTAGTTTAATGTTATCTGGAAAGAAAATTATCTGTTTTGACTGTAACCCCAGGTGCCAGCTTTCTCTCCCAGTGCTGTAACACTTCTGTGATGAGATTATAGTAGCAGGGCTTGGTTTACTTTTCACTGCTCCCAGTGCTGGTAGCAGAAGAACTCTGAAATGAAGCAGAGCCCTAGCGAGGTACATTGGGTGTCTAGGTATGAGGGGTACATCAAAATGTGCAAGCTGCAGGAAACCTCTTACCAGAGGAAAACAAGCTGGCTGTTAGAGGAGATGCTCCGTGTTTGCAGTAGGTTTTCTTTGTACAACTCAGAAAAAATGAGGTTTCCTCCTGCCCAGCACCTCAAAGGTGGAGAAATGTCAATAAAATGAAGAGCCTGTCCAAAGGAGTTGTCTAACTTACCAGTAGTGACAAAACGGGTGATTTCTTTTTAAGCCTGGATTCAGTTTATCAACTGAAGTGCCACAAAGGGTTCAGACGAACCACACCAACTGCAACAGGAAATTCCCCTCAAAATCCACCAGTATGTACCCAGTATCCCCCCAGAGCACAGTGCATTTCCATCTGCTGGACTCCCAGCTACAACATTCCCTTGCTACAATCTAGGTTTCAATCTGTCCATGCTTCAGAAGTGTTCTTGATGGGAGGGAGGGCTTATCACTCAAAAGTTAGTCAGCTTGTGAGGTGGTACAGGATCCTGCTCGTTGATCCCAAGGTTTTCAGTGCTATTTTAAAGCTTTTAAGACACCAGAAATGGACAGCCCAAAAGCCTGGGAAATTGTTTTTTATCTCCTTGCTGCTGTGGTTATTCTGTGGAAGGCTAACAAAAGCAGATCTGCAAATGGATTAACAGCTTAGTTGACAAAATCCACTGTGTTGCAAGATGCAGATTTCAGAAGTTAATTTCCCAAATTTTCAGGGGTGAGAAGAGGCAGCAGTAATTGGTAAGCAAACCTCTTCCTCTATAGGTTCTCCAGAAACAAGTAGTGATAATGCAGGTGAATTTTCACAACCAGACAAAAAAAAATGTTCCTTCTTTCATGAAGAGCGTTACGGTTGCTGTCAGTGTCAGAGGCTTTTTCCCAGCCCTGTCTCATAACAGGATTTTAAAATGGAATCTGGTGGCAGTGTCCTGAAACTCCATTAATTCCAGTGCTTCTCACAGATGGAGCTACCAGAGTGCACAGCACAGATTACCAGTGACTAGTTGATCACCAGTTGAGGCTGGGTGATGTCTGTTTGGGGGCTAGCGCCTTATGCCATTTGGACTTCCTAGCCCTGCTCCTGGGGTAAAGGAGAGCGGCTGGAACACGGTGCTGCTGTCAGCCAGGAGCAGCAACCAGCAGTTATCTGCAGCAGTGAAAAGCAGGGTCCTGTTTCAAGACTAGGGGCAAGATCTGCCACAAGGCAGCTCGGTGAGCAGGTTGAAACTTCCCTTTATTGAGCACTTTGATAACCTTGTTTAAAATTCCAGTCTTTATATTCCAGAAAACATGGGACAAACTCCGATTAAAAGCTTTCTGTTCTGCCGAGGATCAGCTGTTGCCTGAAATGAATGTGTAAGTTTACAGAAAATAATAGTAGTTCTCTGAGACAAGCTAATAGTTTAGGGGAATTTTATTGTCCCACCTTTTCCGGGCAACATGGCAGGTGAAATTCTTGCCCCTTTGCAAATCTGCCGTGGGAAGTGACACCAGCCATGGAGTGTGGCTATTTAAGGTGCCAGCATCATTAGAGATGTGCTGGTTCTAGTGAGTTTGTCTCACACAAATACAGAAGATTGTGTGCAAATAGAGCCTGAAGGTTGATGAGTTCTGTCTGTAACTGATGTCTTATGTTAAATATACAGCACTCTAAAATACTCCTGGGGTGCAAGCATGACTTCTACCAAAATAAGTAGAACTCAAGATAGGAACACCCTTGACTTGGCAGCCTCGTGACATTAAAACAGCGATCGAACGTACTGATGAAGGTTCACTTCACACTGCTTCTGTCAGTTCATCAGACAGCTTCATGGGCGTCCGCCCACAGCATCCTCATGGGCTTGACCACAGCAGGGACACGTAGTCCGGTCACTCCTGGCTAGTGTGTGTTGTGGGGCTGCTTCACCGCGCTGCTGCTTGCTCCTCACCTGAGCCATCGATTCCAAATGGTTAATTTTATGATGAGCAATTCTTGAACTGGTTTTTGAAGGCTTTTACTATTGACTTGCTCTAAAGTTCTTGCTCTTAGGCGCAACAGACATTTAAATTTCAGAAGTACCTTGAACATCATGGCACTGGAAGAATTCCCCTCCTCAAGAGTTCAGCTCTTTAGTTAGTACTTTATTTCTTTCACTTCTCAGTTCAAGTTCCTTGAAGTTATTCCTCATACTTCTCATTAGAGGAATGGCTTTCAAGTGAGGATGGTTCTTGCCCTTTTTTATGTCTGCTGTCAATCAAGGTTCCTCATTACTTGCCACAGTGGTCAGTTAACTTTATTGCTTAGCAATTTCTCCACGGATGATAAACTTTTGATCTCCATTAGAATGTGCCAATAATTGTTTTCCGGGAACTAAGCCCAGGCGTTGTGTAGGAACTGTAAGGTAGGGGTACCTTCATTATGTGGTGTTTGACTTGACTCCCCCCGTTACTAGTGCTGTGCCAGCATCCCGAGGAGAGCTGCAGTCCGACGCAGAAGACTTCACACACAGTACACAGACTGAAACTGGGTTCAGGCTAATTCCATGTAGCCTTCTCACGCTCTGCATAGAGCCTTCCCAAAATACTCTGTGGATTTTTGATGCTTTTTCATACAGTGATGACTTTTGTGGCTCTTTCATTCTTCATTAGTCCTCTGCCACTGTCACCAGTGTCTTAGTAATGACATCCATTTTGATTGTCAACTAAATAGAGGTTGGGTTTGGGTTTTTTGGGGGGATGGGCACATTGTTCCCCCTCCTCTCATGAATTCCTGCCCGTGAGCTAGAGGGAGATGAAGATAACCGAGGCAGATTATTACAGAGGTTTCCTGGTGGCCCGTTCTCAGACCCTCAGCTCTGTTTAAACACGCCTGGGCGTGTTGGCTTTGCAACACGTCTGCCTGCTGCAGCCTTGGTTTCGCTTTCAGAAACCCTGTCTGTGTTTTGAAAGAGCTTTTACTGGCTAAGAGAGCAAGGTTGGTTTGGGTTGGTTCTTTACAGAACTCAAATAATGGGTCGAGTAATAAGTACAAGTTAAAAAATTAGGAAACAGTTAAAATTATTAGGAAATTTTAACCATGCAGAGTAAGATGGGGTTTTCTCCTGTTAATCACTGTCATGACTACAGCAGGTACAATGTTTTCAGTTTCAATTAAAATAGCTGGAAACCTTTTCATTTGTCATTTTGTGAACTATAAAGGTGGGCTAAACGCCTTCTTAGACTTGATGCTTAGCACCAGAATTAAATAACTTTTCTGTGATTGTTTTTTTTCTTGGATGCAAACAGAGGAAATGCAGGAAGAAACAAAACAGAGACTTAGGACAATTGCACAGAACCTGAGGAGGTCACACAGTTTCCTACCCATGAGCAGTGTCCCGCTGCCTGACAGGAGCTTTTTGGTACAGAAATGATCCTTTGGTGGCAAGGGAGTAAATGTATCATTGGAGTTGTATATAATGCAACTGCAGTTGGTAGAAACGTAATCGTTTGGGGGTTTGAGATGTGTAAGCAATAAAAATAAGGGTTGGGTTGTTTTGTTTTTTTATCTTGGCAAACCTGCTGATACTTTTTAGGAACAGGAATTACCAGAAAATAAAAGCTTCTATGTATTTAACTTGTAGAATCTGAAATGAAAAACCACCCCTCTGCTGCTGTGTTGTACTCTAACAAAGGAGTTACAGGCAGCAAAGACTTAGCTTAATAAATACCGGTTCTTATTTTGCTAAATTTGCAAGACTTTGCTTTTTTTTTCCCCCCTTCTGCTCAGCCAAATGGTATTTACTAGGAGGAAGAAAAGCCCAGCACCACTAGGTGTCATCGTGCACCGAGGCTGGGGAGGGAAACCACTCGGGGAAGAGTCTGCTGCCATACCTGTACCTGCTCCGCGGGTCCCTTTGCAGGCTACCGCTCTGATTCCTGCCCTTGGCCGACCTCTGCGACTGTCCTTTCTGGTTCAGCAGGCTCGTTAAATCACCCCTCCTTCTGTATGTTCCTCCTCATCCATACTTCTCTAGAGACTCAGCTGTCAGCTCAAGCTTGACAAGCAGCCAAAAACGACAGCTAAGTTCTTAGCTGTATTTTCACTCTGTGGATATAAAGCGGATTCAGCCACATAGCGTGGATACCGGAATAGAAATTTTATTTTGGTTTGGTTTTAAATCTTGTCAGTTCTAAAAATGAATGAAAACCTCTAACGCAGGTTACTTCAGGTGCTTAAGGACGGGTCACAGAGGCTGGTGCCGGTACTTTGCACTACTGGCCATTTGGTTTACAAAGGAATTGCCTCTTGTCACATACCAAACTAGCTGGATTTTTTGAAAGGTGAATAGGTTTTTACTCAACTGTTCTCTTTATTGGATTTCTGCAGCATCTGTCACATCTATTCTTGCTCCAGGTAGTTTAAATATGTGTATATTCAATTTCTTGTCTTCACTTTCTGATCTATGACTGTGTAATTTACGAAACAGATTCTGTATCTGGAAGCATTTGGTGCTGCTCTGTCCTGAGCATAAAACAGTGACAGTAGACTTTTTTTTTTGTTGGCTAAAGATGGCATCAGTAACACAAACAGTCCTCGTCTTCCTCTCAGTTTAATCTCCTTGTTTTTAAAAACAAAATATTGTTACTATTCAGCTTAATAATTTAAAGTTGATGCTGTACATAAAGGAAAATGAAATGAAGGAAGCTTATACTGAAAGAATGCTTTTCCTTTTCTAACGAGGGAGTCTCAGTTGCATGAATTGCCAGCCCAGTTCACCCAGCAGACAGGATTTTATGGGCCTTCTGCTTTCTTTGGGGACTTCAATCCTGATTAAGCTACCCTAAGACCACTGGATGCTACCCGACCTAGAGGACATGCTTTATTCTCCTCTTCTTTTTTTAGGTTGTGGAAATACCTTTTGAATCTTTAGAGAAATGACACAATGCTTAGACCCGAACGATGGCTTCAGAAGAGACTGTTTCTCGTGCACATCATCACCACGTGCTCAGAGGAAATTTCTGTTGACGTTGATCTTTGTTTTCCTAAATGTATCACTACTCTGAATAGTCAGTTTTGATTACTGCATTACTTTGTTCTGTATATCATTCTAGAACATGGTCACATACCTGCATTCCAAAGATGTCTGCATTTCTTCAGAATACTCTTTCCCCTAGGGGGGAAAAAAAACCCAACCAAACCCAAGAAACATTAAGAAAACATGAAACTTTTCTTTTCCAAGGGCGAAGTTGAGCAGATCGCAATGATGAAACCAAAAGGCCAGACGGAGCAGGATGAAGGCATGCTGGAATATTTGGAAGACTTAATAGGATCCGCACGGCTAAAAGATCCTATCCAAACTCTGTGTCGCAGAATAGAGATTTTAAATGATCAGAGAGGAGAAAAGGTGAGTTTAGTCTGAATTATGAATAAAATCCACAAGGTTGCGGTGTTTCATTATTGGCTTCTGTAGGAAAACAGGAGGAGGTTTCAAATACAGATTTGCTGTGCCTTGAGCTATGCAGATCTACTGCAGAACTTGCTTTTGGAACATTTTATTTATGCATAAAGTTCTAAAAGTACTAAATAATAGGAAAGCTCTTTTTACTCGATGTATCCAAATATGTTACGGATTTTTTATAAAGGCTGGGAAGGAAAACAAGAGATGTGTAGTTGGAGGAAGTAAGTTAAAAGGGGCTAGATGAAAGGTTGAAATATAGACAGTCCATGTATGTTATTTTCTAGATGAACTTCTCTATTTTGCACCTCCATTTTCCTTGCCTGAGCTGTTCCTAGTATCTCTAGGATCCATTTTTAGTTTTAAATTGCAGTTTGAATTGCCCCAGAAGGACAATCTCCACTGCAGAGAGGGTGCAGTGCTAAACTGCCTTGCTGGGTAGGTTAATCATTGAAGACCATCTCCAGAGGACATGTGTGCTATGGAGGGTCTGGGCTTTTTTCTCCTCAGGGTTTGTTTTTCAGTACTGGCAGTAAAGTAGCTCTGACTCTCTGTTCTGTTTAGCTAAATAGAGTTAAAATGGTGGAAAAAGAAAAGGATGCCTTGGAAGGGGACAAGAACAAAGCCATTGAATTTCTTTGTTTGGAAAACAAAATATTTAAAGAGAAGAATCATATCTTCCAGTACTACATGTAAGTCATTCTCAAAAGCTTGGATTTGGCTTTAGTGTGGTAGTGGTGGGGGTTGAACTCTGCTTCCATAGCTCTAAGTAGAAATATTTTTCATTTTTTAACAGTCCTTCAAAATCAGTTGAACAACCGGTAGCTAGTGATTTTTTGTTTCAAATAATGAACTTAAAAACAGAGACTGTTTTCACAAAACCCTTTAAAAACAACAACAAATTCAGAGATATCCTTTTCTCTT
>JAAGNO010003852.1:18027-46920 GCA_033439905.1 Ceryle rudis | reverse complement strand
CCTCCCTACTCCTGCTGGTCACACCGTTTCTGATCCAGGCCAGGATGCCCTTGGCCTTCTTGGTCCCCTGGGCACACTGCTGGCTCATGTTCAGCCGGGTGTCCACCTGCACCCCCAGGTCCCTTTCCGCCAGGCAGCTCTCCAGCCACTGCTCCCCAAGCCTGGGGCGCTGTCTGGGGCTGTTGTGACCAAAGTGCAGGGCCCGGCACTTGGCCTTGTTAAACCTCATCCCATTGAGCTCAGGCCATCGCTCCAGCCTGCCCAGATCCCTCTGCAGAGCCTCCTACCCTCAACCAGATCGACACTCCCACTTCATTTTGTGTCATCTGCAACTTTACTGAGGGTGCATTCAATCCCCTCGTCCAGGTCATCGATAAAGATATTAAACAAGACTGGTCCCAGAACTGAGCCCTGAGGGACACCACTTGTGACTGGTGACCAACTGGACTTAACTCCATTCACCACCACTCTCTGGGCCCGACCATCCAGCCGGTTTCTAACCCAGCGAAGAGTCCACCTGTCCAAGCCATGAGCTGCCAGCTTCTCCAGCAGAATGCTGTGGGAAATATAATATATAATACATGCCCAGCTCTGAATAAAAAGAAACAGCAAAGAAATCACAAACATTAGATGCCATCAGGTACCTTGATGTGAATGTGGGATAACAGCAGAGAGAGGGGTAAGTTCTCAGGGAATGTCTCCTGAACCAAGCCAGCCTCCCCCCATCCTCCAGCACACACGTTTCCCCATCCCTCATCCTTTCTGGAATACCTTTCTTCCAGCCTCATTGTTGTGCAAGTTCATCAGCCTCCGTGCATTCTTTTTGATTTCTCGAGCATCAACAAACCTCCGGGAGAACTCAATGCCGTATCTGATATCCGCAGAGCAGCCTCCCCACTTCCAGCCCTCCTCCTGGTTGTAGTAGCCCTGTTTCTCTCGGTCACAGCCACAATTGCTGAGGTTGCCCTGGCTGCAGGCGGCCGTGACAGCGTGTGCAACCCCGGCAGCAGTAATGGCATAGGTGAACGCAGCTTCCCTGCTTCCTGTGGAGAGAAGCCAAAAGCTGATGGGTTGGCAGAAAGGCAGCATGCACTTACTAAAGAAAGTACACACATTATCTATAGCAGTGGTGTCAGGCAGCAGTGTGAGGAGAGTGTTACTACTAAGTGTATATTTCTCATTCTTACAGAATTTTGTACGTAGTTCCAAATTTTGGCTCAGCTGGGCCATATTACCCTGGGTAAGCACCATCCATATGATAGTCCCACTTAACCTCCCTCACCAGAGGGAAATTTGGCAAGAAGTCTGGACAGTGGTGAGGTGAAGCAACACAACTTAGTTTTACACTGTCTAGTCAGGTTTGCAAGCTGAACTTTACCTATTTCAGATGAATAACAAGCGAATCACTGGCAGCAGTGCTCACCAGAAAACAATAGTTACCTCTAACTGTTCGCACCACTTGGGAAAATAAAAGTGTCCAGACAATGCAAAAAATACCAGACCTGTTCAGATGTGCAAGGGGACTAAGACACAGATGGGGAAGATTATTAATCCACCTTTGTAAGTGCTCCAGTAGCATCCATTAATGATGTTGTAGTGACCCTTTTCCACTCCCCTCTGACTCAACCTCTGCATTGCATTGGCTATTGAGCATACAAAGAGTATGGATGTTCTGTGGCAGCATTATTTCCTCTCCAAAACCAGAGAGATCCTGTCATGGAAGCAGAGTCTTGTTTAGGAACAAAAAGTCCTTTTAGAAAAAAAGTTCTTTTTTGTTTTTCTATGATGCCACTGGTTGCCAAGGCTACTCATTCCCAATTCCATGTTATAGCTGTTGATACTAAGTCTATGAAGAGAGGCAAATAAATCCCCTTTCTTTGCTAGACACTGTTTGGCTGAGATGACTGTGGGATGCACATAAGCAAGAAGATACAGAGGCAGGATGATTGGAGGGGATGCTACAGCCTGTTTGTGTTCCCATGAGACCACACTCAGTCACTGACTTAAGGTAGGACCCTTGGTGTTTTGCTGTTCTTATTTATAACATTTCCCTACAAGTTTCCTTCTTGGTGCTATCCTCATTTTCTCCTGTGTGTTTATCTGGTGATCAACAAACAATCTTGTAATACTGCAGCCAAAGAATAACTGTAAAGAACTTGTAGAAAGTTGCTGAAATGCTTTAATGACCACACACAGAGCTTTAACTTTGTTGATGGATTTGCGAAGGAAAAAAAAAGAAGAAACTTCCAAGAGGAGAAAAAAAAAAACACCCCAAAAATGTGGAATTTTTTTAACTATTATTATTTTATTTTTATTTTAGGATTCACAGATACCATAACTGTTCTGGAATGACCGGTGTACAGTGTGTGTGTATGTTATATTTCTTTATTTTCATAGATAGCTTCCTGAAATTTTAAAATGCTGCTGGATATGAGAAAGTTCCTACAAGAAACAATCATAAACTGGTTTTTGGCACCATTTACTTGTTCTCCAAGGTAATAAAAAAAAGAAACTTAAAGTGGGAGAAAAATAAAAGGGTGCTGTGTTCCTCAGGTACCAAGGAGGTTAAACTGATTTGTGTATTTTTTGAGTACACCGTGCAGTAGAAGGATTGGCTTTGCTTTCAAACACAGAACTGTTTTGTTGAGGTGTACTATGTGTGTAGTCTGGTTCAGTGGTTCCCAAACTGTGGTCCACAGAACACTGGTGGTCCAGGAGGCCATGGTAAAGGGTTCACAGCTAATCCACAGAGCCATATTAAACACTGTTTTTAATAGTGTTTTCAATTAAAAGTTTGATGATAACGATGCCTGGTGGTCCACAAGAAATTCTGAGGGTTGATAGCAATCCAAAAAAGTTTGGGAATCTCTGTTCTATTTCCTAGATTGTTCTCCAAAAATGCATATCAATAGTCATTCCTCTCTTCTTCATCCACCATCTGAAGTCAAAGACAAGATCTGTGTTTTAAAATGTATCCTGTCGACTTGCAGGTTTTCTTCCTTCATCTCCTTTCAAAAAAAAAAAAAAAAAAAAAAAAAAAAAATTCTATTCCCATTCTCTAAATGGAAAGATTGGAAATACGAGATAGAATAGAAACTGTGTGTACAGATAAATTTTCTTTCCTCTTCAGGATGAGTAAATGAGAGTGCAAAATCAGACCTAGGAAAGTTTTTGAGTTCAGACACCTCTGAAACACGTGTAGAAATAGTTATAAACAAGAAGAAACATACTCTTAGAGAACATAGCAGAGAACAATAGTTGTGAGCTACAGTTCAGTAGATTTACTCAGAGATTAACCAGAGAGAGGCTGCTTACATTTTTATGCTTAAGCTCAATGTATTTCACATGTATCCAGAGTAGAAGGTTTTATCATGGCCACTATGCCTGTGACCTCTCCATGAGTTTTCACATGGCGCTTCCCCTGATCAGTTTTGTGAAACTAAAGACTATCTTCTCTTCATTTGCCTTTTGCTCCCTCTCATTACCATTATACCCCCTGACTACCTTCAGAAAGATTGGGAAATATCTTTCCTTCACTCATTTGAGAGCTCTGGCAGTGATGGAATTGTCTCAAGTGATGGGACAATACCAAATTGAAAGCAATACTGAATCTCTGAAGAGACTACTCTTCTGTTTCAGTGCAGCTTTAAAATACAAAGAGAAGAAATAAGATCTGGCTTGAAAATCAGATTCCTTTTGCAATTTAAGTTGTCCTGCTAAGAATTAAGGGTTTTTTGGGGGGGAGGGTTAGGTTTTTTTCTAACTAGAGGATGTTCCAAAACTTCCCTTGAACTTCAGCGTAAGCATTACCTCAGCAGTTCTCTAAAGTCCTAGGATCAGTGGAGTCTATCAGAAAATGCTGATGGGGGAGGCAGAGGAACCCCTGTGCTCAGTGTGTCTGCCGTACACAAAGCTTTCTATTAGCATGTCATCACTTGGAATCAGTTCTAAGCAAGCCTTTGTTAGACAGCTAAAAATATGTAGGTAATGATTGCTGTGATACCTGAATGGAGAACAATAATCTCTTTTTATGGAATTTCCTGAGATTTTAAAAATATTCTTGTTCTGCAACGAAATAGACAAATATTTCCAGAAATGTCCATGAAATGGATAAAGATGATAAATAGCAGGTTTGGGATTTGACCCCATTTTGAAGCTAGATTTTTATTTTTCCAGTGAATATCCTGATCACATAGTTATTTGGCACTATATATGCTCACTATCCATGTCTCAGAAGAAAAATTCTTCTTTGACTTTTTAATGTTTTCTGTCATGTAGACCAGAAAAATTCTATCAGGATTTTATTTTGGTGTAAAAGACACTTCTTGTGTATTTGACCTTTGGATCCATCCATTTCCCCCTTAAAAATGCCTGCGCTAGTGTCAAAGAAGACAGTTCTGATTTAATTTCCTGAACATAGAATTAATGTTTTTATGAGTAACGTGCACACTATTCTGTTTGATCTAGTGTCAGATCCAGTAACTCCAATAGAAGGTTACCACCAGTACTGATTGAAATGAAGCCATTTGGTTTTGGCGAAGGTGATGGTCACTTCTTGCAATCTGCTAGTCCATGAGAGAAGTCTTGCCTGTGGTCTGCTAGCCTGTTACTGACATTTCCTTGAGTTCATTTGCATTCTGACTGGAGGCTGTATTTTAAATGTGCTCTAACAGCCATCAATGCAGCCAGTTGCTGCTCAGACAGACAGCTATTGCATCATCACTTCTGAAAATGAGTGACTTCTGGCAGATAAGGTGAGAGGAGTCTATTCATCCGTTGTTGGAGTTGTGGAGCAGCCTATACTTTACCCCTAATTTAGATGTCATCTCTGGCCTAAGTTGTAGACTGCTAACTGAGCACTAAACTTAGTATGGTCTGATGTGGAAATTATTACAAGTTCCATAATTGCTGCAGTTTACTACATTCTAGCATGCACATATTCAGCAGCATATTTTCAGCAACCACAATCAGCTGAGGATCATATATGCTAAATATATATTTTGAGCATTCAGCTGTGAGTGCAGGGTTAAAGATTTAACCATTTCACAATTCTTAGCAAGGAATCTATTTTTCTAAGTAACTAGATGAAAATATTACTGTGGTACACATCATTCTGAAATGTCTTGTGTCAGCAGCTAGATGAATGAGTGCCACTGTATATCAGCCATTAGAACTGTAATTTAACTTTAAGTATTAAACTGTAGAATATACACTATTTAGACAGTAATTTGCTAAATCTTGGATCAACAATGGTAGAGAAAAATGCTACATGCTGCTGTTAAACAAAACAAATCCCTCATGTACTTACACCATCTGTAGACACCGGATTGATTATATGACACAATACAATATAGGTCAGTGGTAAGAAGAAATGAACCATGGCAGAGGTTTGATTTTTTTTTGCCAAACCTCTCCTTTTCAACAAGTCTTCTTTTGCAAGTGAAAGCTGAGGACACATTGAGACATTTTTATGGTCAAAAGACAATAGATACATCTAGATCATAGAATCATAGAATTGTTTCAGCTGGAAGTGACCTTCAAGATCATCAAGTCCAACCTTATTCCCAGCCCTATCAAAACCACTAAACCATGTCCCTAAGCACAACATCTACCCAGTCCTTAAACACCTCCAAAGATGGGGACTCCACCACCTCCCTGGGCAGGCTATTCCAATGCCTGACAACCCTTTCAGTAAAGAAATTCTTCCTAATATTCATCCTGAACCTCCCCTGGTTCAACTTCAGGCCATTTCTTCTTGTTCTATCGCTTGTCACTAGGGAGAACAGACCAACTCCTGCCTCGCTACAGCTTCCCTTCGGGTAATTGTACAGAGCAATGAGGTCTTCCTTCAGCCTTCTTTTCTCAAGGCTAAAAGTCCTCAGATCCTTCAGCCTTTCCTCATAAGAGACATGCTCCAAACCCTTTACTAGCTTAGTAGCCTGCCTCTGTACCCTCTCCAGCACCTCAGCGTCCTTCCTGTAGAGAGAGGCCCAAAAGTGGACACAGTATGCAAGGTGCAGCCTCACCAAAGCTGAGTGCAGAGAAATGATCACCTCCCTGCTCCTGCTGACTACACTATTCCTGATCCAGGCCAGGATGCTGTTGGCCTTCTTGGCCACCTGGGCACACTGCTGGCTCATGTTCAGCCTGCTGCCAATCAACACCCCCAGGGCCTTCTCTGCCTGGCAGCTCTCCAGCCACTCATCCCCAAGCCTGTATCGCTGCTGGGGGTTGTTGTGGCCAAAGTGCAGGACCCAGCATTTGGCCTTGTTGAAACTCATGGAATTGGCCTTGGCCCAGCAATCCAGACAATCTAGATCCCTCTGTAGAGCTTCCCTACCCTCAAGCAGATCGACACTTCCACCCAGCTTGGTGTCCTCTGCAAACTTAGAAAGGGTGCACTCTATCCCCTCATCCAAATCATCTTACTGAAGATGTTAAACAGGAGTAGCCCGAGTACAGAGCCCTGGGGTACACCCCTTGTGACTGGCCACCAACTGGATTTAGTGCCATTGACCACAACTCTTTGGACTCATCCATCTAAATAGTTTTTTACCCAGGAAAGCATATGTCCATCCAAGCCAAGAGCAGTCAAATTCTCTAATAGAATGCTGTGGGAAACACTGTCAAATGCCTCACTAAAGTCAAGATAGATACCATCCACAGCCTTACCTTCATCCAACAAGCAGGTCATCCTGTCACAGAAGGAGATCAGGTTTGTTAAACAGGACCTGCCCTTCATAAACCCTTGCTGACTGGGCCTGATCACCTGGTTGTCCTTCATGTGCTGCATAACTGAACCTAGGATGATCTGCTCCACCCAGGATGATCTGCTCCATCAGCTTCCCTGGTCCTGAAGTCAAACTGACAGGCCTGCAGCTCCCCAGATCATCCTTCCATCCCTTCTTATATATAGGAGTTACACTGGCTGACCTCCAACCTGCTGGTACCTCCCCAGTCATCCAGGGCTATTGATAAATGATGGGCAGTGGCCTGGTGAACACCCCTGCCAGCTCTCTCAGCACTCTAGGATGTAGCCAATCCAGCCCCATAGATTTATGAACACTGATGTTGAGGACCAGGTCATGGACCATCTCCTCCTGAATTGTAGGGGGGACATTGTGTTCCTGGCCCCTATCTCTTGGCTTGGGGGAGTGACTTTCCCCGGCATAAGTGTTCTGATAAGCACCTCAGCCTCCTCCTCCTCTTTTATTACCATGTTTCCTCTTGAGTAAATCAAAACTCAGAAAACAGCACCCCAAGTGGGGCTGAATGAAGACTTTTGCAGACAAGTTTAGTTCCTGTGTAATTTTGTATTTTATTCAATACGCTCATTAGCAATTCTCAAGGAAAATACTCCAGGCTCTTCTCTTCGGGTTTGATCCAAGGGCAGTACAAGTCAGTGAGAGTTTTCTTACCATCTGGAGCAGAGTCTTTCTCTATTTGCATTTTCAGTGTGATTAATTTGTGGCTGCTTGGTTTATAATCTAAAAGCAAGGATTGGTTTCATTTCTCTGTCTAATTTATGGTACCCAGTGTTGCATGTCAGAACTGTAGACTACTGAAAATCAGTTTAAACAAGCAGAAAAAACACCACAGAAAAGCAGGGCTGGCAGGAACCTCAGGGGAGTCTCTAGTCCATCCCTCAAGACTAACATAGGTTAATAACAAAGGTGGCCATCACAACAGCTTTTTATTTATCCTGTTCTTAAAGATTTTCAGTGGTGGGGATTTCGCAGTCTAGTCCAGTGCCTCAGGACCCCTATTGGCACACATTTTACTAATATTAACCTGAATCTGTCTTTCTGAACACAAACCCACTGCTTCTTTCTCTACAGGTAGTAAGAATGAATATCTCCCTTTTCTATCAGCAGCCTTTAAATATTTACGGACTTCTACCCCTTTCTAGATGTGTTGCATTGTCAGTCCTTGCAGAGGTGTTTCAGGAGCTCTGATCATTCCCCCTGCTCTCCCCAGACCTCCCAACAAGCTGCGGCCTGTGCCTTGCAGTGTGATGCCAGACAGGGAGCTCCAGCTGAGGCCGTGGCTGTTTGGGGCTAGAGCAAAAGGAGCACTTTCTATGTCCCACATGCTACCCTCCTGTTTACTCGTGCCAGCATGGTGTTTTCACAGCAGCAGGACATTTTTTACTCTTAGTTTGCAGTTGTCTTCTGTGTAGCTGCTATCACACCAGATGTTTCCCATCCTGCATTTGTGCAGCTGATTATTCCCACATCTCCATGTATTTGTCTTTCTGATTTGCCTTCTCTTTCTTTTTTTTTTATCCTTTTTTTTCTCTTTTTTCTTCCTTTTCAGACCATTTCTGCATGATGATTTTCAATTTTGACCCAAACTTCTTCTAGCTTCCTTACAGCCCCTCCCAGTCTGACATAATTTGCAAATTTAATGTGCACCACTTATTCCCTTGGTCAAGTCAAGAGTATAATACCAACTGATACCAGATGCAGCACAGATCACAAAGGAAAGCCAGATAATATATCCTTCCATTTTGATAACTACCCTCCAAGTACAATTTCCAGATGGTATATATACCCATTTGGTTAGCTTTTCCTTGTTTTTCTTATGAGAATGTCATATAAAGTGGTGTCAAAATATTCATTTAAGTCAGCGATATATGGTATAAACCACTTATTCCCTGCCTCTGAGTCCCTGGGTGGCAAAAGAAGGAAATTAGATTGGTTTAATATAATATGTTCTTGACAGTTCCTTGTTGACTGTTACTCATCTCCTTGTTCTCAGTTATGAGCTTACAAATGGGTTTTTGTTCTCATATTTTTTTCATTTACTGAAGTTAAGCTGATTGGTCCTATAATTTTTTTATTTTTTTTTTTTTTTCCTTTTAGACAAAGGCAATACAGTTTTCTTTTCAATTCTTCTTAGTTAGAGTTCCCCACAACTTTTTAGCACTAATGGCTGTCAGGACTAATGGCTCTAAAAATGGCTTCATTAAATGTTCAGAGATGAGGGACAGCTAAATGGAAAGCATTCAACTTCTCTCAAATACTTCTCTCTCTCTAATGCTGAGATAGTATTCCTCTGTTGATGATATCAGTTCTATAACTACCTGCTCACTATTGGCTTCTTTAATGAAGGCTGATGCAAGAAGACCCTGGTCTTCTCGACATTACCCTTGGTTTACACTCTCCTCAAAGATCCACACCACTGAGTAACGGACCAGCTTTTTTTCTTTATCTTCCACTCATTGACAAAGTACCAACTGGATGATCACTTCATAGCCTGTTGTCAAAAAAACTGATATAGATCTCTATGGTTGTGAGGTTCCTCTTGTAGCGCCTGTGCTCAGAAGTGTTCCTGAATGATGAAAGTTATGCAAGTGGAATATCTGTTACTCTGTCAGGACTTTCTGGCCAAAGCTGATGGAGTCTTCCAGTGGTCACAGGGGGGAATATTCTCTTTACAATACTTACTTGTTTCCTATTTCCTCCCTCAAATATTTTAATATTTTTTTCCTCCTAGAATCAAATTCAGATAGTCTTGTTTAATTTTGTTTCATCCAGATAGAGCTAGAGCAATAGTTGCACGTGATATCAGCAGCTTCTTCCTAAACTGCTTATGATGTCTATTTCTGACTGCATATGGTTGGGATGGAGAACATTGGAGATTTCAAAGCTGAGAATGTGCAGTGCTATGACATAACGGTTTATTTACAGATTCTTCTCTTATTCAGCATTTTTCATCTCCAGACTCCCACTAAGTTTTCATGGTTAGAGGTGCCAGAATTTTGGCCACCAGTCTAGAACCACTGTCAACTGAATTGTTTTCTGGTGCTCCTGTGGGTTTGTCAAATTTTCTTTTAGAATGGGCTATACATGAGCCAGAATTATTTAACACTTGTCTTTTTGTAGCTCCTTGCTGTCACTATTTATATACTTTTGTAGCATGTCTGTTAAAAAGAGCTATTTACTCTGCATCTGCTTTCACATTTTTTTCAGGCATTTTTCCAATTTCATGGTTATTTTCTAAAGACTTGGTGGTACTTTCCACAGTTGTTGCTGTAATGAGGTTTCCAAAAATTTACAGGGTTTTTTAACCTAATTTACCCCCTAAATATATTCCAATAACTACTGGCAACTGTAAACAATAGTCAACATTTGTCTTCCAAAGTGAGCATGGTTCTGTTGTGTTTTGGACTGTCTTTTTGCAGCATGTCCTTTGGTGGAGTTTTCTGGGATAGCTCCTGTGAGGTTAGTTAGATGAGATCTTTTTGGAGAATGTTTAGAAATGCCCAGAGAAATATGAATTTTTTGGTCTCTCCACTGTAAAATGATACTTGTTGCAGCAAATAATTCTTACTAACTCAGCCCTAACAAACAATCTGCATCTCATTCTTACAGAAAAAGGGGAAATTAAGTTTTGATCCTAAAACACCGCTGTTAATCAGAACATGGTGCTAAGCTCTCATTTAAAGAATGCACAAGGGCATGGCTTGAGAAATACACAGTGCACAAAGCATGAGGGGGTAGTTCCCAGATACACTGTACCATTGAGAAAAGCCTGTGCCGTGTCACAGCTGGCTGTGTTTTCACAATGCTACTGCTAATGCTGTCAAAGTAGTATGTGGGAAGCAATAGCTGAAGCAGAGAGATCGTCTCCTGCCTGTGTTCTCCTCTGGACCTACTGATGTCCCATTGTGGGACTTAATGATTCCCTGCTGAATGTTTGGTTCTTTTTCTTTTCAATGATGACTAGTGGTTTGGTATATTGTAGTATGTGAAAGCTCAGCTGGAGACATCGTACAGCACACTGGGATTTTAAAAAGTTCTTTGCACCCCTTGTTGGAAAGCATGGACTCCCGAAGGCATCTGAGAGAAACTGGGACCTAAAGTATGCTGACATCCTTAAATTAAAATGGGACTGTGAGGAACCAGATGTTGTTATATACCCTATTCTATTCTAGTCTATTCTGACAATTCCACTGCCTCAATCTATTCATGATAACAGTTCTTATTTGTATGATTTGCCAATGCATTATGGTCACTTTTTTAAGGGCATTTCACAGATAGAAATAGAAACAATATTTAAGAAAAAGGGAAGAAACTCTATAGGTATGTGGGCACATAGTTTTCTATATTTTTGTCTTTTAGAGGGGGGCTGGTCTTGACAGTGTACTTGCACTGCAGTATGGCCTGTTAAAGGTTTCTGAGACACTTTTGTAGTGCTCAGCAAGGGAAATCTTGTCTGCTCTGATTGAAGAAATAGAAAATATGCTTGCTACCTCATTAAAAAAAAAAACAAAAAAAAAAACCAGAATCACAGAATTATTGAGGCTGGAAAAGATGTCTGAGAACAACAAGTCCAGCCTATGACCTGTCACCACCACATTGGCTAGACCATGGCACTAAGCGCCACATCCAGTCTTTCCTTAAAGACCTCCAGGGATGGCAACTCCACCACTTCCCTGGGGAGACCATTCCAGTGTTCCATCACCCTTTCCGTGAGGAAGTGCTTCCTAATATCCAACTTGACCCTACCCTGGCGCAGCTTCAGGCCATGCCCTCTCCTCCTGTCACTGGTTGCCTGGGAGAAGAGTCCAGCCCCCACCTGACTACACCTTCCCTTCAGGTAGCTGTAGAGAGTGATGAGGTCCCCCCGAGTCTCCTCTTCTCCAGGCTGAATAAACCCAGCTCCCTCAGCTTCTCCTCATCAGACTTTCCCCCCAGTCCCTTCCCCAGCCTCGTCGCTCTCCTCTGGACCCGCTCCAGCATCTCCATATCCTTCTGGAAGTGCGGGGCCCAGAACTGCACCCAGTACTCAAGGTGAGGCCTCACCAGTGCCAAGTACAGGGGGAGAATTACATCCCTAGTCCTGCTGGCCACACTATTCCTGATATAAGCCAAGATGCCATTGGCCTTCCAGGCCACCTGGGCACGCTGCTGGCTCATGTTCAGCCGGTTGTTAACCAGTACTCCCAGGTCCCTCTCTGCTGGGCCGCTCTCCAGCCACTCATCTCCCAGGCTGTAGCGCTGCAGGGGGTTACTGTGACCAAAGTGTAGGATCCTGCACTTGATCTTGTTGAACTTCATACCGTTGGCCTTGTCCCATCGAGCCAGCTTGTCCAAGTCCCTCTGCAGCATCTTCCTACCCTCCAGCAGATTGACACTCCCCCCAACTTTGTATCATCCATGAATTTACTAAGGGTGGACTTAATCCCCTCATCCAGGTCATCAGTAAAGATGTTGAATAGAACTGGGCCCAGTACTGATCCCTGGGGGACACAACATGGAAATAACAAAAGCAGCAGAAAAAAAACATCCACTCTGAACCTGTCAGGGAAATGGAGGATGTTACTACCACATTTTTAAAGTAAATTTGTTTTCAAGTCAACTTCATGCTCAGTTTAGTATCATACAAGAGCAGGGTAGATAGCTACCAAGCCTTTTATCCACTGAGATTTTCATGTGTGTGGATACCACAGGCTTGAGCCTTTAATGAGTTAATTAGTTTACTATGGATGTTCTCCTTGGCTGTCAAGAGATGATCCCTCCAACCTAAATTATTCTATGATTCTGTGATTATATTTGACTTTGCTATGGACCCCGTTTCACAAATACTCTTGTCATCCCTATTACCATGCGCATGAATATTAGGAAGTCATGCCTTGCAGAATCAGACCTTCTCAATGGTGTCTCTTTTGGGTCAGTATTTTAATAAAGTCATTTCAGTGGCCTGACATAAATATACTATGTTGAAGAACATCTCTTTAAATCTGCACTGCCATTTGCATGAAGTCATCTTTTCTTCTATCAGCTTATGTCACTTCTAACCTAGGTAACAAATCCCTGAGGGCAGTGGTCATGTCTGTGTTCTTTTTGTAAATCACTGCACACACCTGCACTTTGCTGTAGCAACATGTTAAATAATAACACCTTTTAAAGGTTCACTGAATTATGAGTAGTTGTGAGGGCTAAGCTCCTATACCTGCGCATGCTGGAGTGTCCATGGGTGGGTGTCTGTGTGCGTGAGTATATGTCTACGTTACAAATGACATTTCAGCGCTGGCTTCAGGAATTTCACAGGATCACAGAATCACAGAATGTCAGGGGCCGGAAGGGACCTCGAAAGATCATCCAGTCCAACCCCCCTGCCAGATCAGGGTCACCTATACCAGATCACACAGGAATGTGTCCAGGTGGGTTTTGAATATCTCCAGAGAGGGAGACTCCACAACCCCCCTGGGCATCCTGTTCTGGTGTCTGTCCCCTTACCGTGAAAAAGTTTCTCCTTATGTTTACATGGAACTTCCCATGCCTCAGCTTCCACCCATTGCCCCTTGTCCTGTCATCAGGCATCACCAAGAAGAGCCTGGCTCCATCCTCCTGGCACTCACCCTTTATGTATTTATAAACACTGATGAGGTGTCCCCTCAATATCCTTTTCTCCAAGCTAAAGATATCCAGCTCCCTCAGTCTTTCCTCAGAAGAGAGATACTCCACTTTCTTCATCATCTTTGTGGGTCTGCGCTGGACTCTCTCAAGCAATTCTATGTCCCTCTTGAACTGGAGGGCCCAGAACTGGACACTTGAGGCGGTTTGGTCAAATCATGAATGTTACCTCAATATATATTGCAGAGCCTATTAGTAAGTCAGTACCACTTTGCCATAATTATTGAATTACAGTATATCACAGATATAGTAAGTGATACCCCACTGAAGTTGGTGTGAGACACAAATGTTTATTCAAGAGGCAGTCTCTGAGTTAAGAAGCTGCACCTTGCAGCTGGAAAGGGCAACAGCTGAGAGATACTATTAGCACTCTTTCGCAAGGGCACAAGGAGGTTAAGGCATTTATCCATACAGCAGAAGGACCTATATGAGAACAACCTGTCCTCTTGATGGATTCTTTTTTGGGGGGAGGTCACAGAGGAATTTCTCTGTGGATATCTCAACCAACAACTGAAATACAAGTTCAACCATTTTCAGGGATGATGTCCATGTAGCTGTATGGTGGGACAGGTTATCTCCAAGAAAGCAGCAGCTCCCAGGACTGGGACACCTCTCCTGTGCTCTTCCACTAGAATAGTATTGAACTCACCATCTGCTGCCAGAGCTATAAAGGGATTTGGACATAGTGATGCTCAGCATCACCATGCCTGTCAGAGAAGTACACAGCACTTAGAGTCCACTCCTAACACTCTGCACTCACACTTTCTCACATGCCACACCTGCATAGCATTAGATCCACATCCTTCCTTTACTTTTGATTTGAAAGAAATTAACTAATTTAAGTGTCTTGCCAGAAGTTTTGCTGAGGTTACATTTGCTTCTTTTTCAGAGATGCTAAATGTTTTCTTGTCTCCATTTAGAGTTGATGATATTTCTTGATTACTAGCAAGACATATGTAACTTTAAGCAGGATCTTAAAAGCTAGCTTTTTCTATCTGTCAGCATAGACTTTTTTCTCATAATCACTTCTTCTGTTAGCCAAGACAATTTTTTGTTATCTGTGTGTTACTCTAGAAATCCCCTTTTGGAGATACATACAAAGCAAGAGCAGTAATAAGCAAGCCTAGCCCAAGACATTTTGAAGGTATAAGGTACTGTTTTGAGATTAGATGCCAATGTTTACATTATACAAAATTAATTACATCTATAGGCCAAGAGCTAGGCACCTAGAGCTAAATCTGCAAAGGGATGTAGGCTTTAAAGCCCGTATGTGGCCAGGATAGGAATTCAGCCTTACCAAGCACTGAGCATTAGACATCAAAAAAGCAAGTCTTCCAGAGGCTATCAAGCTGCATGGGGAAGCCCCAAAACTGGGAGTAGAAAATGCAAAGAAAGGAACAAAGTCTAAACTTATCCCATCAGAGAGCTAAGGCAGATTTCCATGCACAGTGAGCCTTTCCAGCTATGCTGGCAGCAGTTATCTGAGTGTAATTGCTGAGGGTATATGGTGGTTTTAGAAAACAAGGTCCCTCCCTTAAAATACTCCACTATCAGTCCATTATCCTGTTTTATGTTCTGACTCGGGAAAGAAGATTTCATTACATTAAAAGCCAGAAGATGACTTTGTTGGCTTCACTGATTAGGATAAAGATATTCTACTGAACATAATATAACTTCTTCTAGTGTATTTTTCTAGGTGTTTGTTTGTTTGTTTTCAGAATATTACTTAATTCTATCATACAGAATTAGGATGACTTCATATAAAATCACGTACTAATCTGACTTAGTCATGACATTCGTTAAATAAGGTTTATGAAGAGCAGCAGTATCTTTTATTAAACTGAATCCCATACCCTAGGCATCTACTTGGTCTAGGCAGAATCAAATAAAAAAATATTTCTTTAAATTATTTGTCAGATTTCCAATGTAAATTCAGAGAAATATCATAAAGTGGCATAACCATCTGTCATGTTTTAGCTTTCACTGCAACAGTAATACAAGAGGAGGTAAACTTCAAATAACTGTGAAACAGCATCGAGAAATACCTTGATCTACAGACCCTTTTGTGGTAATAGCAGCAAATATGGAGGAAGTACTGCTCAACCTCAGAAATGGTGACAGCCAGGCTGGGGGGGGTCTGAAAAATATTTTGAACTACTGGTCTGAAGAAACAGCTCCTGTGTGCTTGGGACAGCACTTTCCAGAAATTTTTATGCTTTCATCTTGTCCAGTAACTCTCTTCTTCAAGATGGCCTCAAGATATTCAAAACTTTATAGACATAGAAAGCTATTTTCTATGCTTGACAAAAAAGAAAAAGCAATTTATATCAAATAGTCCACCACAGTGTTGCCTTTTCTCTGTAAAATTTTGCACAGGGATGTAGCAGAGAGGTTCTCGTATTTTTCTGGGAATTGCTTTTGGATTGTCTCCTGGAGAATAATTCTGCATATTGTTCATTAAGGTTGTCCTACAAATTTGCTTCTCAAATTCCTGGCATGGTGTCTGATACTTGGCAGGATACCTTAGAGGACCAACTCAATATGTCAAATTTCACAAACAAATCTATAACATGAGCACTATGGTGGTGACTCACCACTTATCCTTAAAGCGTGTGGCTTTTAATGTGTTTCTCTGTTGTATGCTTGGCAAGGAAGGGTTTGACAGGTGAGACACAGTGAGTCTTGATGTGGCTGTTTAGGATTTTACTACTCCCTTGATATCTCCCATGGTAGCAGAACAACTGTCCCTCATTGGTTTTAGCTTGCAGTCCAACGCAAACCAGTCCTTCCTTGGTGGTTGCAGCATAGAAGTTGGGTTTACAGATCATCACTATGAGCCTGCATTCTGCTCTGCTAATTCCACTGCAGAGATCACATCTTCCAGGCATCGGACTAACAGCTGGGCAGTAACCCCATAAGTCACTGGTGTCCCCTGTCAGAGCTCAGATTTTGTGGAAAGCAAATGAGAAAGTTCTGGTGAAAGGGCTGGGTTGAAAGTTGATTTCAAATTTGCTTAAATATTTTCCAAATGTTCTTACAGCGCTTGTGCGGCTGCATTCACATTTCTGTTACATTTGACTTGCCTGACAGTCTTGCTGGAAGGCTAGCTAGGTTCAAGGAATGATATCTGTGCTTCTTGGTGTTTAAAGGGTCTTTGCATAGTAGTCAAGTTTGTAACCCCAGTGAACGAGACACAGCACAAATCAGACATATGAAAGAAATTTAAAAAAGTAAAGAGCTCAGAGGGTTTTGGATAAATGCACAAAGTTTAGATTCTGGTCCAAACCTCTCTGGTTTGCAAAATGAGTCTGGAAGCATCACAAGAGCAAAGTCTTTTCTTTTTCAGCTCTGGATTTTCTGGTCCTGACAGGAGTTGGGAAGTGACAAGGTTCACATAAATAAGGAAGAATTTATGCATCTTCTCAGGGCTCATGAAAGATCCGTGTTTAATCTGAACCTGTCCAGCTAACCCTACCAGTCAGGTTATCTTATCTAGTAGACTAGTGGTTGTTATTTATTATTTGTGTTTTGTTAAGTTTGTGTTTTGCTAGGTACTGAGCAAGCTCACGCTAAAATGCTGATCCACACCTTTAAGAGTTTGACAGATGGGTGGATTCCAGCCCTGTGAGTTAACTACACTTTCATCTGAAAGAAAGAAATGTTATGTGGAAAAAAAAGATCAAATTTCTAGCCCACGAAGAGCTTCCATTGTTTTTAAATGTAATAGCCTAGAACTGAAGGATGAGTTTTAAATGAAGATCAGAAGCAAAATCTGTAGGTTCTCAAGGTACTGCAGCTGCAGACTAGGATCCAGGCTTTGTGAGCAGGAAAGGACGAACAGGTCCCTTTCTGGAGTATAAATACAAGAGTATTAAAATAGATAGATTGGTATTAACACCAGTCTTTGAGATGCTGCTTATGTAAAAGTACTTTCAAATAACACTATCAAATGTCTCTACTGCAAATCCACCATTAAAATTAGATATGGGTCTCATTAAATAATCTTTCTGGCCCCCTGCTTTGTAGCAGCCCATTTCCAGATCTGAACTTTGAAGCTGACCCCTGTCTTTATGATGGGCCAAACCAAAAGCCAGATCTGAACACTACTGAACTCTGGGAAAGTTCAAATCTATCGTTTGTGGTTCAGGTTGAGCTCTAATTAAAACGGACCAGTTAGAAAGGCAAATGTCTTAAAACCAAAACAAAACAAATGTTTCACGTGAAAAGTCTTGGATTAGGCTATATGGTACTAAGTAGTGCTTTTGTCTATCACGTAATGTCATGTTCCTCTGGATAACACAAACTGATGGCATGTGCAGCTATATGAGATATCCCATGCAGACACTTTGAATTAACTTCAGGCAGGACACAGTATTCACAGAAATACTTTGTGCTGTGCAAAAGTCCATCAGCAATCTTACTGCCACTCATATTTGAAGGTAGTCCGCTGCCTTTCAAACTTCCCATGTCTACCCCTAGTAGCACAGAAGTCCAGGGTCTTTTAAAAATCAGTGTCTTGCCTTCTTTGAGTGAAGCTTATGCCTCATTATGTCAGCAGTATGTGGAATATTGCCACTAATCCCTGAAAACAAACAAGAAAGTGGTGCTGCAGAAATGTCGGTTGTGTGAGAGGGCAGGGAAATCCCAGCTAAATCTCCTGCTAAGAGATTCTGTTTATACTGTAGTTAATACTACAGTGTCTGTAATAAAGCAACATGGTTAATCAATGGACAAGGGGAAAGCAAACAAAAGGGAAGGGAACTTGGTCTCAGTATTACTGAGCTGCTGAAGTAAAAGAAAACGGGAGACAGCAAGGAAAAAAAGAAAGAGAAGGAGGGAAAAAGTGTTCAAGCCCCATCTCTAGTGTCAGGATGTCGCTGTGCACCAGTAGCTAGAAAAAGAGGATCTCAAACAGGAACATTTACACACATACGGCGAGCACACAGTAAGTAATCGGCAGTTACTCTCCCTGTGGGCTCTATTCTCTCGTCATTACATGCAAGAACTGAACATGTATTTTCTCTTCATGAAATTTAAGTTTGGGGACAACTGCCTAAAGTTTCCAAACTTCCTTCTTATGCAAGCTAACCTAATAACCTTACCAGGCCCATTCTACTGAGATTTGTTCTTTTTTTTGGTCTTTTTTTCAAGCCTGGACTCGCTTTCTAGAAGACCAAATCCCTCCATGACATTTCTGTCCTTTGCTTTTTGTTTGGATAAGAAGACTTTAAGAGCAACCATTTGTGTTTGAGGATCCCAAAGTACTTCACAAATGTTTAAGCAGAGATTAGTCCACATTAATTAAGCCTTTCAATTCCCCACTGAAATTAGTGATCTTTAGTCTCCAGACAGAGAGGTATGAAGTGACTTGCCCAAGGTCACAAGAAAAGTATATGGCACAGTTGGAACAGAGTCCAAGTCCATTATCTCCTGGTCCATGCTTTAACCATAAAATGATAGTTCTCACATTGAACTAGGAGCCACAGGGTATGTGAAAAATGATAGGAAGGGAATTGTATTGAGCTTCTTGAGGTGACGCCTTTCTCTCAGCTTGGACAAAGAGAATTAAAACTTTTGTCCATTCTGAATGAGAACTTCTTGGGTTAAAGAATATTCAAATGTTTTCACTTTTTGCTCGGAGGAAAGTTTCATCTCAGAAGTTTCTTTACTGGTCAAGAACAACCTTTCTAAGTAATCATTCTCTAGTAATATATAAAATCCTATTTGCAACATGCTTTAAAGCATACCAAAACAATAAAAAGCAGTGAAAGACCTATGCAAAGGACTGAGAGACTCACAGTATTTTCTTCTGCATCAATTTTGTAATGTTTGTGAAAAATGATTGCCAGGAACCATTAATACTTTAGAATTTTCTTTAAAGCAAAGAGTAGAATGGGAACAGAGACCTACTCATGTCCTACACACGATAATGCATTGATTTACAACAAATCTAGTTGAAAGAATCACATGGTCTTGAGACACTGAGAAAAGTGGCAGAAAATATATGGTTGTCGCCTTGTGCTAATCTTTCTCTCAGTGTGGAGTACCACAAGTGCTTAGCAACGAGAAGCAGTTAGGGAATAAAAAACGCTTCACCGGTTAGGAAAGTTCACCACCTTTGCTATGCAGTAAATAAAATATCCCATGTTCTCTCCTGGGATACTGGCATTGGCAGTTTTCCAAAATACTGACTTAGACATCAAGACTATCCGTCAGAAATGCCATGACCTTAACCTTCTCCCGGCCACCTACCTTTAATAGACAGAACTAGCCCAGATTAATGAAACTACAAAGCCCAGATGCTCTGTGCTAACTGCTTCTGGATTTGGATCCCACTCATTGCTGTTCACCATTACCAGTTTTTACTGCTCCTAGCCCATCTCATTTTCTTTCCTTCTCTCTTTACATGCACTCATAGAT
This sequence comes from Ceryle rudis, assembly GCA_033439905.1. Taxonomy (NCBI): domain Eukaryota; kingdom Metazoa; phylum Chordata; class Aves; order Coraciiformes; family Cerylidae; genus Ceryle; species Ceryle rudis. The sequence goes on along the minus strand of JAAGNO010003852.1, from coordinate 27,076 downwards.
CTGCTACACTCTTTCCCACTTCCTCATGTCCCTAGACATGCAGTTGAAAGGCTTCCATCATGGAGATTGAAAACATGCTCCATATTAAATGTAACAGAATAGTATGACTGGCAGGTCCACATTTCAAACACATTCAATTTATATCACAGCTGAGAAAAAACATCAGGGGAAGCAACACGATGGGTTGCTGGAGGCTGTGGCTACCCTTTCTTGTGGAACATGTCTCTGTCACTTGCTAAATAGGTGCACCATCTGGTGGTAATTTTGGACTCCCACTTTTTCTTAAATGTCCAAGTACTAGTGGTGGAGTTATGTCTGTGGTTGCAGCATTTTTTTTTTTTTTTTTCTCTTTCCAGTATCTGTCTGAAAGTCGTCATCTATGACAACTTTTGCATGTTCTACAGGTTCTAGGACTTTACATGGAGATAAAGGTTCCATGTCTACTGTGTCGGACAAGCAGGTATGACTTTATGAGACGACCACATGCTTCCCTGTGAAACATACATGGAGAGGTGGAAAAATTTCAAAGCCAAACAAAAATTAGATATTAACAAGCTTGATACCTAATTAGGGAGTCTAAGATCCCAGGATAGTCAACAGGGACAGTCATGAAGACAAATTAAGATCCAAATCGCCCTCTGGAAGTGGTTCTCTCTCTTCTTTGACCATAGAAGGAATACAGGCTGATGAGGTTCCTATCTTAGACATCTCATGCAAATGCCTGGAGCTGTGTGGTATGAAACTGGGCCAAAGGAAAGAAGCAAGGAAGGGGCTCCCCGTTTTTCTGCCTGTGTTGTCTGAAACCCTTTAGTTCAGCAACAGAGATAGAAAACACTGCTACCTGTTATGCCATTCCCCTCAGAAATTGGAAGGTTGCACTGACCATGTCAGATGGAACTTTGCGTGGAGACCTCTTCTGACCAGGATGGGTGGAGTCCGAGTCAGACAGAAAACAATTTTCCATGTTGTCATGAAGAAATGAGTGAACAGTAAAAGTAAATCATGATCCATGAGTAAACTTCTTTCATGTTAGCAACTTGAATAGAGCTTTCCAATCTGCAGCAATTCAGTCCATATCTGTTGAGCTTCCATACAGAGATAGAAGTGCCTTCACCTAACAGAACAATGAGCTTTCTGTGGTGAGAGCAGACTAATTAAAGACTGCTCAGCCCTCTGAGCCCAATTTTTACACCAACAGTGGTTAAATCTTAGGAATCATCTTTCTTCCACAGTCCCAAAAATCAGAATTTGAACCTCTGAAGTGAAGAGAGCATTACAGATAGCAGCAGGTTACACTTGTGGCCACGCTGGCTGCTAGATTCATTTCAAACCTGAGGCCAAATCTGATCAAAACTGGGTAGGTGCAACAGCTGAAAAACCCATCATCAGCTGGATCTTGCATGCTGTCTTTCACTATGACTTCTATATTCTGCAAACCACTCAGGCATGCTTTTAAAGTCAAACACTTTCAAACCCTCTTTAGTATGACTTAAAACACAGGATTTAAAGTTAAGCTCATATTGGATAAACAAAGCACAACTAAAATTGTTGGCCACTTTGAGTCCTGAGAGAACAGCTACCTTAGCACTACCATGCTGGACTCATTTTTTTCAAGCCTCCAAGTAATAGATTATATAGTCCTCTTCCTTGTTTGCTTTCTTTCATTTTAATCTGACTCTTACGACAATAATATTATACTTCACAATTACGGACATGCAACACATCAGTAAAAAGTAAACTACAGTCATGGGTCATTTAATTCAGTGCTAAAAAGACATACGTGATACTTGGGAAGGAAATTTTGACAATTAGAAAATAAGGTATTTACCAGACATAATATTTTGGAATATGCCAGCCACTTCATTTGAAAAAGAAGTTGCTCATGACTAGAGGCAAGGCAGCAAACTGCATGGAGCAGCGATCTATGCCTGAATGCTAAAACATTTGTTTGCAAACCAAAGTGTACAGATCGAGAGATGCTGGGTTTTTTGTAATGTTTGTAAATGCCTCTTTGTACATTTCAAGCTTTTCAATTTAGAAACAGATGGTTTACCAAACAGAACGTATCCCAAAGAACAGAGGAGGAAAGGGAGGGATGCTGCTACACATGTAACTCTGAAGTCTAATGTTATGTTTAGCCTGTCCTGCTTGATGTAGAGGTTGAACTAGATGACCAAACCTATCATCTGTAATTCTAGGGAAGAGATTTTGACAACATAGTTAACCGCAGTAGTAAAGCTCAGGGAATCTCTGAAGTCATTAGAACCCCAAGTTATTACAGGATTGCATGCTGGCAGGTTTGCTGCCATCCCGCACTACCTGCCATCTTACATAAAGGACTTTCCTTGCCGCGGTAGGATTTGGCAGCACCTGCACATTTGCAAAGCTGCTCCGTGCTTAAAAAATCATAGGTTGTATAGTTGATTTCTATTTAAGTCATTAGGTTTTATCTGAGTCTCTGCTATGAAATTCAGCTCCAGTTTGAGCTTCTGCTTGTACCCAAAAGCCAGGAGCTTAGTGGCTGTAAAATCCTGGTGCTAGTGAAAGCAGTGGCAAAATTTCTACTGACTGCAATAGGACCAGAATCTGGCCCTTGTCATTTTGGATAAAGCCCACCCACCACTTTATCTCTCCTTAAATGTTAATGCATTCCTGTTTAAGTGTGGATTACATTGTAAGTCTTTGACCAATCAGACTGGGACACTGGAAGTTAACTAATTCAGTCAGCATGCTATGGATCATTCGTAGCCAGCAATTTTATTACGAAGTGGCATGACAAAAATAACATTAAACCAGCATGAATGTACTAAGTGAGGCACTTAGACGTAAAGAAATGCTGAACTTAATGTTGCTACACAGTTAGCCCTGTTGTGTCCAAATTACCATACAGTATTCAATTAGATAATAGCCTGGAATTTGCATACTATCTTTTCCGCAGGACCTCTGACTCACTCATCTCAAGGCAAACTAGTAAAGCAACATGGAAAATTTTATCCTGGGTAACTAAAGACAAAGTTAAAAGCAACAGAAAATGAGGATTGTCTTTCTGGCCAATGCTAAGCCGGAGATGATCAGAGTTACAGGTCATTACAGACTCTGCCTGCATGGCCACATAACAGTACCCTTTTCCACTATAGCTAATTACATATTTATTAGCATGATCACAGAATGCCAAAGACCGTAAGTACCCACTCGTCTCAAAAAAAAAAAAAGTTTCTTTCCATAGTGACACTTAAATGGAGCTATTCCATTTAATGTGGCCATTTCACTTACAGTGAACAAAAACCAGGTCCGTTTAGTTTTAAATCATTGAAACAAAGCATTAAACTGCATCACCCCGTCAGTCTGTTGGTTTTGGAGAGACCTGAGGTTAAAGGTCACAGGAAGACAGTGTCATGCTACACGATGTCTTATCGAGCTGAGCAGTGTGTTATGGAGCCATGTGAGAGCAGAGATACAGAGACTTGAGACTCCCCAGTTACAGTTTCCTTACATCAGTGCACTTAACTAATTCAGAATTAAGTGCACTAACAAATCAAAATGGAGTTGTTCAGAGTCAGATATGTCAGTGTATTTTAATTTGAAGATGTCTACAGAAAAAAAAATCCGTTCCAAGAAATTCCCCATTTTTATATGTAAAAATGGAATGAAACAGGAGCTAAAAAAGTTAACACTTCCTCTGAATGGAAATTCCAGCTTTCATTCATTCAGGTCAGCCGTCTACCATTTCCCATCCAGCAGCAAACTACGCAGAGTTCATGAAGTAATTGTGTTAACATATTAGTGCTATGTTTAGAATAAGGATGTCTGCCCTTTAAAGCAAGCCTGCCGCCAAAGAGGGAGATATTTAATGATAACATTTTAATTTAAGAGAATTGACACTTCTCTTCAAACTCATAGCCCACGAGGGAAAAGAAAACACGAGTGAGCTACACTTGAACTAGACAGTAGTACCTTACAAAAAGACTAGGGAATATAAATTGGGAAATATAAAAATGTATCTATTCATGTTTGGAAATTATACACTACAGATTATACACGCTAGACTTTTTTTTTTTAGGGAGACAAAGAAAAAGAGAGATGATAACGTTAATGTAACAACGTGATATTTTTTTCTACTAAAATTAAACAAAATTTATTAGCCATTCATAATTTACAAATGGTGGTGTCTATTCACATTTATCTTTTCATCTATGTTTTACAGTGTGTTTCGAAAATATTACTAAAGCCTCACAAGATCATTATGAGGCTGTGGCATGTAAAAAAAACTATTAAAACACTGAGAAATTTTCAAATTGATTAACTAAGCTCTGAATCCTCCATCCTCTCAAAATAGGATGTTTCTTTAATAAAGCAGTACTTCCTTAGGATAGAAAAATATTTTTCTTCTTCTAAAAACCTCCAAGTGACAGAAGCCTACTAAAATGAAGAAGAGTCTGAACCTACCACTCTCACAACAGGCCGTCTCCTCAGTTAAAATAATATAAATTCTTAGCACAGTAGTTGTTTCATAATTTTTTACCAGTCCTTCCCAACCTCAGCTACCGCCAGCTGGGAGGTTTATTTTCTTATTCTGGTTTGGGTTACTGTCTTCCTTTGCTACTTGTGATAGAAAAAAACTTATCCACCCTTCTACAGTCAGAAAGTATGAACTGTTTGAATCAGCTCCTTAATTTCCTCCAAAGCTGATAGAGCAAACTGAAATAGCCCTCGCTAACTAGTAGTTTATCACAGCTTCTTTTCCAGCTGTTTAGCTTTCTATCAAGATGAATTGCACTGAAAAACCTGCCCTCATAAGGCAGCTTGCATGCCTTACTGTACTTTCCTTACTGCCGGCATGGTAAATAATATACAAGCTTGGGTCGTTAGGTGGAACAGCCCAGCTTTGCTCCAGCATGGCCTTCCCACCTTTGTAAGGCAACTTATGGGATAGTCACTTACATAACTGAATTCCCTCTGTAATAATATATATCTAATAAGCTAAAACAAATCTACTGTAAATAAATATAACCCAAACGTTAAATATAACCTTAAAGTTAAGGATATTTTTGTCTCTCCTTCCAGCAACAACATCAGTTGTGAAAAGAAATGCACTGTTTGAGACATTTTAAGAGAAGGTTTTGCAATGAGCGTTTGCAGTGTGATAAATCTTTCCTGAAAAATGAGCACAGCAAGAACATCCTCAGATTTGGCTTGGGTTTTTTCTACCTCTCTACCAGCTGCCTCTGCCTACCTGCCTGTCAGTTATCTGGCTGGTAGTGGTGGTGCTTCACTATGCATGTCTTGATCGTTGGGGTTTTTTTTAAATTCAGCCTAAGCTGAGAAATCTGTCTCTCTACATAACCAAGAATTATATGTCTTGTTACACACCACTGTGCTTCTACAAAAAACTACCCCTGTGTAAGCTACAGCTCATTTAATTAGCCATGGTACTTACAGCATCTACTAGTTTACCTAAATCACACTTACAAATGCAATGGCTCCACATGTCATTTTGTGAAATGAACATCAGCAGTCACTCCAAGGTAGCTGTGTGAGTAATAAAGAATCAGGTTGTATTGGTCCTACACGGTCTTCTGGAAGTTGCACACAGTCCTAGTACAGATTTCACCTGATTGAATGCATCCCATGCACCTCTGTCCCAACATCCTGCTGCACTAGGATTTGCAAGCCAATACCCCCTTCCTGAGAAGCAACCTCTCACACCCAAATGTTTTTTATCCTGTCCGAGCACTCATGCAGACATTCATTTCAAATTACTGAAAACAAGTTTCCTTCTGAGCAGCTGCTTGAACTCTCAAAGGACATTGTTGTCTGGGACCACGATCTATGACAACAATGGAAAACCCTGAATTTTTTCTACATTAGGTCCAAAACCCAATGTGTTATTGAGGTTCACAGTAACTGACAAATGCTTAAACCAATCATAGCACCTACTGCTATGACAAATATGATTGCTGCCTTTCCATCAGAGAAGTGTGTACCCTGCTCTGTATCACATTTAAAATAATCTAATTCAAACTCATTTTCCCCCTCCAAATTGTTTCCAGCTGTACGATTCCTTTCTTTCCTCCATGTTGTTTTTATTGGATATAACGCAAGTCCGTAAAGATAGATTTTCCCATAATAAATACACAGATGTTAGAATAATAAACATACAGTCAACCTGATATATTAATATTACTAAGTATTAATAAATACATAACTAACAACATAAATCGATGAAATTAAAATGGGAATGTGAAGTAACAAAGAAAGAAATAGCAGGAGGAAAGAAAAGCAAAAAAGTGAGATAGAAACATACTTACTTCAGGCAAAGTATCTGGATTCATTTATGGTTCCCTTTATTGATTCACTGATAGCATTAAAGCACAAGTATGGTTGTAAAGCATTCCTGAGAATGCCGCCTGTCTTCATGCATTGCAAGTTTTCTGCTCGTACTGAAAGTCAAGCTTTCCAAGTTGGCCAACTCATACCACACTAGACACTACTGTGCTACATTCATGTATCTGCTTGGATGCAAATTTCCATTTTTGGAGAATAATGAACCACTCTACTCCTCCCATTTTTGGTAGGAGGTTTTTATGAACATTTGGCATCTCGGCTAAACCACCATCATAGCCCAGAATAAAAATGACTGGATTCATATGTGAGTCTGAATCCAAATTTAATTAAGCCTATATATGGCCTGAACAAAGAATAATTTACTGACTGACAGCCCCTCAGCATGTATGGTAAGATGCTTGCCATTTCTCCATGATGCCATCACATCTTTCTTGTCCAATTGCCATGTTCTTTTAGGCCTACAGCTAAAACACTGGGATCCAATGTGGACTTAGTTATGCATTTCAAGTGCAAATACAGAAATAATCACCTTTTTTTTTTTTTTTTTTTTTGAGTATCTTTCCTTCAGAAGATGTTCCCCTTCTTTTCTTAATCTTCTTTTTGAAATGTTGTGTCTCCTTAAGCACTTTATGTGTGCGTGTGTATGAGTGCATGCCTGTATATAACCATGATGTTCAACTTCATTCTTTGACTGTGTTTCTCAAAATAACTTGTAGTCTTCTTCACCCATGAGTTAATTAAATCCATGCACAGATTTTTGGTAGTCTTTAAAAAAACTGTAGCTCCTCTCCCATTTCTGCCTGGGGAGTGGACCAAAAGTTAAGCAAGTTCATGGTGACAGGTAGCTTCTTAAGACGTTGTTCTTCTCCTAAACCTCCCATGGTAAATGGGGTTTTAATCTCACTTCGGATGCATCTTTTCAACATTCCAGAAATGTACAGATCAGTAAAACAGGTCAGAGATTTTTTTAAAAGCTTCAGAACTCCCTTGGGTTTTGCCTATTTGTTGCTTCTTCTCTGTCAGATGTCTCATTCAATGATTTGTCAAATCATTGTATCAATGATACAGCCGTACGAATACTAGTAAATCATGGTTATTTTCCACATCACAAGTCCAACAAAGGAAACATCTACAGATTACTTTTGATATCTTGACAGCTATATTTTTCAAAACACCTCATTTTTGCCCTGGATTTAGCACTGTTAAGAGTGGTCTGTTTTTAGGCACTTCAATCAGAAGTCCAGTGGAAATCATCAATGCATAATTAATTGGCCAGAATAAAAATAATAAAGAAATAAACAATAGCCACTTTCAAAGAACAACAGTAGGCTTCACTTCCATTATGCATTCTGACTCCATACTTCAGAGGCTGTTCTTCTTTACTTCTTGCTTGGAGTTCTTTGTTTTCAATGGTTACTAATGATCTGTAACTTTTAGAGGTACCTATATGATGGATTGCTCCAACCATGATCTGGGGGAATAGAGACCAGTCATAGAATCATAGAATCATAGAATGTTAGGTGTTGGAAGGGACCTCTAGAGATCACCGAGTCCAACCCCCCTGCCAGAGTAGGGTCACCCAGGGCATGTTGCACAGGAACACATCCAGATGGGGTTTGAAAGTCTCCAGAGAAGGTGACTCCACAACCTCTCTGGGCAGCCATATCTCCCACCTCATTTAATAATGGCCCCACTTTTTCCCTACTCTTCCTTTTCTCATTGATGTATCTGAAAAAGCTCTTCTTGTTTTCTTTCACCTCCATGGCGAAACTGAGTTCCAAGAGAGCCTTGGCCTTTCTTGCTGAGTCTCTGCATACTCTGGCAGCACTTCTATAACCCTCCCAATTAACCAGACCCTTTTTCCTTAGCACTGGACCTCTTTTGTGTTAATAACCTGACAGCACCAAAGGCTATACTCTTCCAGATCAGGGTCCTTATCTTCAAAAAGTTAGAAGGACAATTACCTTTCATCAGTGGTTATCAATAATAACTGACATGCCATCAACCAATTAATTTGAGAATCCATTTGTTAAAGAGGTAATCATCACGTTGAATGAGTCTGGGGCTTTTCTTTGAATTTTGAGTGAGGAGTGTATCCTGCATCAGGATATGAATTAGAGTAACCATAAATCTGCACTTGTCAGTGCTGGTGTTAGAGCCTTGGCCCAGTCGCTCAGGAGTAGGTCCTCTCTGTCCCACACAGAGAGAAAGTAATTGTAGTTTAGTCACCCTCTCTACCCTATGCCCTGAGTAACTTGCCTTGATTGTGATTCTCGGAAGAAGCTAGTTGAGCTTTCCCTTGGGGTGACGTGAAAAACATGCCTTTCTTTTTCAGTCTTAATCCTTTCTTCAATCTGTTCAGAAAGAACCAAATGTCTGGTTTAGTGTTTCTCTATGTGCCAGGTACAGATGTGTTTCGTTACCCATGTGACTATTTGTGCTTAGAAGTATTTTGTAACTGTAAGTGTGGGGGGGTTTTAAGCTTTGTCCTTTTTATTTTATTTCATTTTTTTGTCCACTCACTAGTGTAATAACACCACTTCCTAAACCCTGTCCTTTTCCTAGATACTGACCACATTATCTCCACTACTGCTACTCTGCTAATAAAAAAAAAAAAAAAAAAAAAAATGTGGATTATGGGCTCTTCTATAACCCTCCATGAAACTACTCTGGCCCCGCTCCCAGCCACCATACAAACCCCCCC
>JAAGNO010003852.1:0-17927 GCA_033439905.1 Ceryle rudis | reverse complement strand
AACCCAGCTACCCACAGCGCAAACTAAAACTGAACAATAAAGAATGTTTCTGATAAAAATACTTTTTTTTTTTTTTTTTTTTTTTTACTTTCACAACACTTAAAAATTTAAAAACTTTAATCTCCATAAAACGGATAACCTTCATCCAAAAAGAGTTACTTGCCTAAAAAAAAAAAAAAAAAAAAAAAAGATGTGGATTATGGGATCTTTTATAGACCTGCATGGAACTTATCTGGCTCAGCTGGCAGAGATCATGTAAACCCTCTCCATCCGTTAAAGTTTGTGTGGTTTCACACCCAACAAATGTCAAAGCAGAACTTGGCTGCAACTGCCACGTTTCCTCAGTGTTTGGGTTAAGCCATAAAAGAACCCACCAAATTCCACATCAGCCATTTCAGAGTTGCAAGAAACCATCCAGGTTCGGTGAAGAGGTCAAGAATCTGGTGAACATTTTGGCACATATGGCCTAAACAGTGCCTCAAGAAAACCCTGTTTCTTTCAAACTTTGTATATTCTGACCATCCTGATAGCAGATCCATCCTGATGCCAAACAATTTTTGTTCCCTGTAGCTCTTATTTTGTATAGGAAGATTCAGAATGAGAGTGCAGACATGACTTGTAGTCCTCCTTAGGGATTTGGACTGTGCTCATTTGCAAGATTTCTGATGATGAAAGGAGTCTCTCTGATGAAGATTATCACTTATAAGTACAAGAATGGAGCTGATGAGGTGCCACAAGATTCTCACCTTGAAGAGGAGAGCAGAAGTGGTGGAAAGCTTTTCACCAGGAAACTTAGTGATGACATCCACTCTGGTGCAACACTCCAGAGTGTGCTTCTTCAAGAACATAAATGATCTCACAGAACTGAAAAGGACTTCTTTGTCTAAGTGTGTCTAAGAGCATGCCTGCAACCTTTGGCAGATCAAGATAATACAGCATGAAGAAGTACCATGGTGGCATGCTTGGCAGATGTGTATTTTCTGACAGCAACATCGGACAAGCACAAGACCAACCAAGGAGGACCATGCCTGTGCTTCTAATAGTCAAAACAAGTGACTAGGTGTTTTTATGGTTTGTTTGAAGTTGAAGGTAACAGTCAAATGCTAGGCTATTTCCTGTATAGGGTGTCTTGAGAATGTTGAATGCCTTTCACTGACACTCTTTATATGAAACAGAAGTTAGGAAAGAAGTATTATCTAAACAGAATCAGAAATAACATAGGACTAATACGGGAAGAGACACCGATGAGCAGACTCCTCACCACCCTCTTTTCAGCATCAAAACCAAATACTACCAATTTTTTTGCTGAAGTTCAGGGTTTTCTTTTGCCATTGATTTGGTTTACCGGATCATTTTATTATCAGTCTGAGCCCTTTCCACTACTGTGATTTGGCATGGAGTAATGCTCACAGAATACGACATGTTCTCTGTGGGTGTAAGCCAATTCCCCTGATGCTAACGGATTTATTCAATTACAACACTTAATAGCTGTACTACTGTGCCCTTATAAAGCCCAGATCTCAGCCAGACTCTCAGACTTGCATGTTCTTTGAAATAATATTCAGTTCAATCACTGACTAAGCATACCTCAGATTTTGGGGCTCATTTCACAAAGGTGTTGGGGGGGGGAAAAAAAAAAAGTCTTGATCTCCAATAGAAACCAAAGCACCATGTAAGTCATTGCCTCTTTGCACAGACAGGATTAAGTGTTCTTTCTTTTTTTTTATTTTTTCACAGTTTTAACAAGATCTTATATCTGACCACATTAAGTTGTGTTGGAGGCACAAGACTCACCCAAACCATTGAACTGAAGAAAGAGATGTAACCCAAAGAAGAATCGGACACAAGAAGAAGTTACAACCACACTGAGGAGCTGGATGGTATCACTCTGGGCGTGCTTATGAGAGCCACACACTACAAAATGTTATCCCAACACTGAGCAGCAGCCAATATGGATGATGGTAAGTGGGCAGCCCTAGGAGACAGGCAAGGTCAGGAACAGGCTAAGGATGCTCAGCTGGGTGTTGAGGAAAATAATTATCTCAGTGCTGGGAAAAAATTTGTGTAATCTTCCCTATGGAATATCAGACATACGGTAATAGACCTGGGGTGTATTAGAAGGGGTGTGGTTAGTAGGTTGAGAGAGGTTCTACTCCCCTGCTACTCTGCCCCAGTGAGACCGCATCTGGAATCTTTTGTCCGGTTCTGGGCCCCCCAGTTGAAGAAGGACAGGGAACTGTTGGAAAGAGTCCAATGCAGAGCCACAAAGATGATTAAGTGAGTGGAACTTAATTTCCCTTATGAAGAAATGTTGAAGGAGCTAGGTCTCTTTAGCTTGGAGAACAGGAAACCTCGTTAATGTAAAAGGTGTGTCAGGAGGGTGGAGCCAGGCTTTTCTCAGTGATGTACAATGACATGACAAGGGGCAATGGGTGCAAGCTGGAACACAGGAGGTTCCACGTAAACATAAGGAGAAACTTTTTCACCGTAAGGGGACAGACACCGGAACAGGCTGCCCAGGGGGGTTGTGGAGTCTCCCTCTCTGGAGACATTCAAAACCCCCCTGGATGCGTTCCTGTGTGAACTGATCTAGGTGATCCTACTCTGGCAGGGGGGGTTGGACTAGATGGTCTTTCGAGGTCCCTTCCAACCCCAAACATTCTGTGATTCTGTAAATGAAAGGTGATCCATTTAGCTTCCTCCAGATAACAGCCTATCAGGCCAAGGTCCGGTATTATTTTCCTTTAATAGTTTTTTTGTCTCAAATCACTGGCAGTTTTCACAGTATGATAGCTATATTAACATGGATATGTATCACTGCTGTACATTGGAAGGCCACTGTACTTCCATCAGTCAGCTGGGACTCTCCCATTACTTAAGCTTTTGGGAAATCTGCAGAGGGATTTTTGGAGGTGATTTTAGTTCTCTTGTGACTGGCACCACAGTTATCTCATGGCATTCTAACAGTACGACAATTGGAAATTCTTATTTCACAGGGTGTGATGACTGTTTCCTTGGATGCCTGTGCAGGCATCCGGGTCTTTGCTGGGGATGAAGTTGCACAGATATGTATGACTTCATCTAGACATCACTAGAGAGTTCATGTCTCTTGCTAGTTACTTTTCAATAAGTTACTTTTGAATAAGTTCAAAAGACACAGACCACAGTTGTTCTGGAAGCATCACTGTCAAACTCCAGCAGGCAATTACCAAAAGGTTATAAAACTTTGCAGAACTGCAATGAGAAAGCTAAAAGAAAACCAGCCCAAACATATCACTTCATCACTGTATTAGAGATACCCTTACCTACTCGAAGCTCTTGTCCAAAGACTGTTTTCTCCCCCAGTGCAGAGCAGTTCCACCTCCCATACCGAAACTGGTACTGGCACTCATTGATTCCCATTTGTGCCCCTTCCCCAATCACAATGATGGCATCAGGGCGGCTCTGGCAGATTGCTCGCTGCCGGGGGGCCAAGCCTGGAATTTTGTTGCAGATGATATTAGCTCCTAAAGCCACCACGGATGATAAAGCTCTGAAGAAGAAAAAAAAAAGATAAAAGTAGAAAGACATGTTATAAACAAATTGAGGCCATTAATTGCTTTTGTCATGTGCTGCCGTGTGGCAGGCAAGGCACTGGGCAAAAGGGGAAGAGCTAGAAGTTTGGTTGCCATAATTTTGCCAACTTATCCAAACCTCTCTGGTCTGACAAAAGAGGTTGGAAATCCTGCAGTAATTCCTGATCTAATTTGTTCCAGAAATAACAAAGAAATAAAATTTTGGCACCTTTGCTTCAAGTCTTACACAGAGCCATCAGCTGGTGAGGGGTGGAAAGCAAGACATATTTAAAAGCAAAAACCAGTGATAATTGATTGTCCACATATCTCTGAAACTCATGTCTACTTTGAATGGCCTACATAGGTCCAGACTGAACGTTTTAGTTACTGCTGCCTGTTCATCCATCCCTCACTGGAAACTGTCAAGTATAATTTAGAGAATGACTTGACGCTACCAACCCTCTTGCCTATTATTACACTAAGGGTACTGAGTGATTAATGAAAGTTCACCAGCACAACTGTGCTTTTAGAGCTAGCAAATATCATGGAGCACATAGGAGTGATCCTTAATACGTGCCATCCAGACTAGAAACATTTGTAGTTCTCATTTTTCATGTATATTTTCAGAATTCATTATAACGTTTGCATGTAACTTGCACCTGCCATATGTTTTCACTTTGGTGCATTTATTTTTCATTTTTCAGCTCACTTTGCAACATCTTTACAGCCTCATTTTTCAACTTATTTATGGGCTACATTTAAGTGGTAATTATTTTTAAAAAATAAGACAACATGGGTATATGTTCAGTGATGCCTCGGGTCTCATCTACTGAGTTCCAGCCAGGCTCATGCCAGAATGCTTCCACTGGCTCTGGACGAGCCAGCAGGAGCAAAGAGACCAGTACAGCTGCATTAGCAAAACAGGGCTTGCTCAGCACTGTGTGATGGACCCTGAAACAGCTAAGCCACCAAAGCCTGGGAAAGCCCCTGCCACGCTGCAGCTTCATCACAAAGGGAACTGCAAAATTACATCAATGTTGCATTTCAGTGAAATCAGAGTGTTTCATTTTGCCATTTCAATAAACTCTAGTGAAGCCAGAGCAAAAAAGGTGAAATGGAAAACTCTTCCCTGGCCAAAATGAAATACTGTTTTTACTGTGCAATGGAAATTCCATGATGATTCGCTCTGCCTTTAATAGGTATTTGTGCATCTTTTCCAAAGTTAGCAATACATGATAAATTTGCCAATTGTGTTCATTTTTATTTACAGCTTGGGGGGCGTTTTATATATATATAGACAAAGTACTGCAAACACAGAACATGCATGCCACATGGTACTACGTATTAAACAAAAACAAGAACAAAATGTAGTTGCAGCTGACCAGTCACAGTGTTTGGAGCAGGAGCCCTCCCAGCTGCAGCTTTAATTTACTTTCCTCTGGGTACTGAGCAACAAAGCTGGAACATCAGCTGTAACCAGCGAGTCCTCAAGATTCATGCAAGTTTTGAGCTAAGGTTTTGTTTCAGGCCTATGTCTATGTAAACTACTGAATAAAATGTTTAAATTATGATCGCTTTAAATCAGAGCTTTTCAAGAGTTATGACAATCCTAAAAAAAAAGTTATGAGGTTGATACAGCAAGAATATAATACTCTGACCTTTACAATGGCATTTTATATATTAACCTATGGCTTCAAGACTTCATGGAAAATCACAGGAGAAAGTATCAATATTCATTTTTAAAAAAAAATCAGGCACTTTTCAATACTGAAAAGTGAAAATGTTGTTTGTTTTCATAGCTCATGGTCCTTTTACCTCTCTGCCTTCAGTGACTTCCCACATCTGCAAGACCTCCCCATCTGGTAACCCATTTCCCTTGCAGCAGGAGCTGCTTGAGGCACTGACCCTTCTAGGAAAACATAATCCTAAAGGAATCTGGGGTTGGGTCCTAAGAAAGAGACATGTACAAGCATTCAGAATTTAAGTTGACTCTCAACACACATGCACCAGACATGCAGTTCTGGTCCCCTGGCTGCCTGAGAGCTGTTGACCTACGGAGGCCACGTGACCCACTTGCTGATAAAAATTAGATATAAAAATTATCTGGTTATGATATACTCTTTTTTTTTAATAAAAAATAACAATACTGACAAATGCTATGAGATATCTTTCTGACGTCATTTTTTTTAAGTGCTGAGTCCCCACGGTTTCCCCTAACTGTTATTCCAAGTAAAACACGACTTTCAAAACAAAGGAAAGCAAGAAAGAGTTTGCTACAGTATCTCTCCCATGTATAATTTTCAGTTTAGTTGCTTCCTCCATGCACATTGCTACTGTCGCATAATTAGGTTAAAGAGTGTGTTCTTTGGTCTCCTTTTGTTTTAGGAGCAGGTCTTGGCCAAAGAATTTTAATACAGCGGGTCATTCTGCTCATCCCAGAAAAAAAGCATGATCATATCTGCCTCAAGGTATTGCAAGGATCTCGCACCTATTATGTGTTTGTAAAGTGCTTTAAGACATTCCTCATTAAAATAATTAAACTGTCATTATTGGGAATAGATGAGGTCTTAGTTTTCTTTATTATTACTTCCAGGGACTTCCCCCTCCCTGGCCTGAACTCGCCAGCATATTCCCTCAGCCTTGTTTAGCTTACTTTTAAACTGTTACTATAATTTCAGTGCCAAAAGAAATGCTGAATCATGAAACTGAGGGTTTGGAAAAATTTATTTATATTAAAGAAATGCACCCAACAGCATTTCAAGCTTCCTCTCTGCTATTTCTTGCGGTGTGCCTCAGTTTGTGCATCCATCACACATTCTGAAGGGTTGTGCCATGCTCCTGTCCTTTGGCAGGTTGAAGGCTATGTACTGGGTTTTTTTACTGGATGGAGAATATTTCATTTTATAACCATCAGAAGGCAAGTCCCCATGCCACATTTTGGCATCTTCTCCCATCTAATCTTTCTCTGCCGTGCGAACTTCCTTGATTCTTATCACAAAGGAATCCTGAGCACAGTGCTTTTGTGAAGATTTCTGGTGTAGTTTAGGGTAATTGTAACCAGCCCACACCACAGCAGCCCATGCTAGGGCTCCAGAGCTTTATGCTGGGTCATCCGCATGAGTTATCCAACTAAACAGTGTCAGTGGAATAATGGCACATTTCCTAAAGCCATTAATGGCAGTGGCTGCCATATGGAGAGCCTTTGCTTTTCTTCGTCACTCAGTCATTAATCCAAGGTAAACACCAGCACTGAGATAGATAGATAGATAGATAGATAGATAGATATTGTATACCTTTATATAAATATTGTTCATCTATACATTATATTTATAACTATTGAAAAATGGTTATAAACAGAGTTGCATCTGAATTAAGGGGTCTAAACTAGGTGATCCTGCTTTGGCAGCAGGGTTGGACTAGATAATCTCTAGAGGTCCCTTCCAACCCCTACCATTCTCTGATTCTCTGATAAATTAGGGGAAAAAGAAAAAGCAAACCAAACCAGCATTGATCTGGGTTTGGATAGAACCTTGCCCAACAAACTAAACCTGAGGAGCAATGTTTTGGAAGGCCTGGTTTCTACATCAGAATCCTGAAAACATCCATTTTTTCATTCTTTGAAAAAAATAACTGACTGCAGTCACAGCAAGCACAAGATCATGGCAGCTGGAGACAAGGTTCAGCTTGTTTTTCTGAACTAATGTTTGTCTAATTATGCAGACACATATGATTACTGTCACAAAAAGGATAGTTCTCCTTCAAAATGTATTTCCTATTACGGTTGTGTCTTCTCTCCAGCACCTAAACAACTCAGATTTTCTTTTCACAAAGTTATGTGGAAAAGTTGAAAGATCATAACCATGAAAATTATCATCTGTTCCAAGCAATTAATAAAAGTAAACATCTTTGAAAACACTTCAGAAATTACACACTAAGGCATAAAATCATGTGAGTTTTAAGAAGAGTGTTGCTTGTTAGAAGAGAAATGTACTCCTCATTCACAATTTGCCTTCTTGATTCTCTATTTTATATTTGCAAGTGTAGGTATTTGCTCAACTTGCCTACATTAGTCATATCATGGATTTCAAATGTTGTTATGATTATGTTCTTGTAACTTCAGATTAATTTCACATATAGGAAGGTCGTTACTGGAGCTGTAGTTTATAGAGGATCTTTAGATTCTTTGCACAACTGGAAAATATTTAAATATAAAATAAAATCTTATAGTGGACTGTTATACAACCACATGTGCTACAAGAGGAAAATCCTAATTTTCACTGTTGCTAGAAGAACCTGAATTTTGACAAAAATATGAAACAGAACTATCTACATATAGATAAACAGCCATAATTAACCAGTCTTCAGAACTGCCCCCAAGCCCCTGTACAGGCACAAATGCGCACTGAGATTCTCCAAGGAGCTTAAAATTCAGTTCCAACAAATATAAAACAACAGAACATGAAAAATAGGGAAATTAAACCAATAACACATTTCATACAGATGAGAAAAGTTGATTTTGACCTTCTGATTTAAAAATAAAGAAATAAATAAAATTGCCCTAATAATCTTCTCCAGCAATCGCTCCCTGGGCAAATAGCATTTTATTGCAGGCTAGGTGTGGCTTTAGGAGCTATGTCTTCTCCTCTGCTACCCTCTCTCATTTGTATTCCTGGCTGCAGAGCAGCACAGTGCACACTTCCCCCGCCAGGCTGCCAAACCAACCTTACTGCAAGCCCCTTGAACAGGCACCCACAGGGTCACTGTGCTCTCACCCCTAACCCTGCTACTCTATCTTCACCTGAAGCAGCTGTTGGGCAGTGGGTTCATTTTCAGCAAGGAATGAAGGGATTTAGCTGCATGAATCCCATCAACATTGTCAGAGGAGCCGCACAGCTTAAACCTCAGCGCACTGTATCGGAAACTTACCCCACCACCTCTGATAAAAATCCACATAATGGGTTCTTTGTTAGAAGGAACCACCGACATATTTTGTGGTGATACTGCAACTCGTCTGAAACACTACACCACTACTGAATGGTTTACTCAATTAGGAATTCCTAAGTAAATATTTTGAGCGTGCATCAGTTGCAGAAATTGGCAGGAGCGTCCCAGGCTCTGAATGCCATCTACATATGTTCAGGCTTTCAATATTGTTTTCCACTGCTTCCTTTGGGAAATCATCGTTCAGTGCATGTGTTATTGAAGTGGAAATCAAACAGGGCTGTGCGGTACTGTCCTGAGTGCACTCGTCTCTGCTGGAGCTCCAAGCCAAAGCTCTGGAACTGGGCATCACGGGCATTAATGTGTTTTCTCCCATTAAATAAAAAGCATAGATTTCTTTGAGGAGGTCACGAAGAAAAAAAAGGAGCCTGCTACAGTGCAACTGCTGGCATGGTCAAGAATGAAAGTGGTGGGATAGGTAAGCTTGAGGGATGACTCACACAAGGGCAGAGCATGCCTCGAGCTAAACACCTGCTTTAGAGAGGAGTGGGAACAAGGTCCCCTTCCATGGATGCAGTAGTGATGGGGGGAACACCAGCAGAGCCTTGAAGTCACACCCTCCCCTACCTGCCAGCTGGGAGGCACAGGATGGCTGCTACGAGGCCAGCAGTGAATGGTTAGGCTTCAGGAGGAAAGGAAGGAGAGGAGATGTTGCCTAGCAGAGAGGTGCCCTCAGGTCCCAGCGCCACTGTGGGGTGGTCTGAGTGCTGCCCCTGGCACCCAGGCTCACAGGCGGCACCTCAGCAGCAACTGCTGACTCTGGGAAGGCGTGTCCTCAGGACCCACCTTTGGGCTGCTCCTTGGAGGCAACGCTTCTAGGCAATCCCTGCTGATGTGGCATTTACCCCAGTCATCTTCTGGTGTATACTAAAGAAAAGCTTACCCCAAGTAGCAGAAGCAGTAATGGAGGTATGAGCATTATGAGACAAAGTGGAGATAGCAAAAGCCCCATCACTCAACAGAGCACCTTCCTCTGTAAGAAGGTTTTGTAGCTTGCGCTGTTTCTTTAGTTGCTGTGCAAAACCATCGGATTACCAGTGGTCCTGAGCTCAAAATGGGGGATAGCTGGGGAATGGTACTCACTTGGCTTCCTAGTGCAAGAAGCTCCAACTGAAGGCCCAGGAGCCTCATTTCAATAGCATTATGGAAGGGTAGGAGGGATGGGAGTGGTTAGAGACAAGATTTGACTATCCAGTTCACCAGCTGTCACAGATCACATCAGTGCCTGGTACCAGCCTTTCACTATTTTTTCCTGGTCATTCCAGAGCAAAAGACAGAAAAAGCATCTAAGATTCAGGAGTATTTCTGGCATGATATCTCCTGAGAATTATCCTCAAAATAGTAATTCAATCTGGTTATAAGTTAACCCATGGCTTATTTGCTGCATGGTTGGTCTACTGTAATAATTTTTGTTCACCAGTCAATGAGGTGACACTTGATACATGACAGGATACCTCGAAGACCTGTTACCTCTCTAGTTTACCTGTATTCATTTTTTTTCTACACCAGGGGAAGACTCATGGAAAACAGAAATGCCTCACATGCCTCATATTTTATAGATCACAGTGGCAAATTGGACATTTACATTTATGCCGGACACTTACTGTCTTACAGCAGGCACTCTGAATTTCCATGGGAAATTGCTATATAACAAACTTTTTCTTTCTTGTCTCCAATCACATTATTCTAGGGGCATCTCGTTATATGGTGGAAAACGTTCACATCCTGTACATATAAAAACCAACAAAAGTAAAATAGGATGTTAAAATATCTGAAGTATGGGAAACATCAATTCCAAAGCAATTTGGGTTTTGAGAAGTGTTTGGTTTGCTAAACCAGAGTAAATTGATAGGCCTCTGTTGGAAGCTGCAGGAAGGCAACAACTCTCCTGGTATGCATGGGGCAATTAGTAAAAGGCTGAAAGATTCCTGATTTGGTCTTGCCAGTGATGAGGGTCGTAACACACATGGCATAATTGAACTTACCTGAGTAAGTTCAATGAAAAATGGTGTTATCTAAAATGATTTGGTTCCTTTTAAAAACCCAGGACGTTATCAGATTTAGAAATCAAACCGAAACACTTCTGGTTTACACATTTATTTTTTTTATGGCCATACAAACACAGTTACCAGGATCAACTATTTCAGTTCTGCAAGCACCCACACACCAGGGTCATCCCCTGCAAAGTACAAAGCAACTTCCACCATTGGGAACAAAAATGTTCGTTCCTAAATGCCAAGATGCCCACTGAGCCCTTGCAGTTGGTATTGATGTCTAGCACTGTTATTATTTGCCTTTCACCCCATTTCTGGTTTCCTTTAGCAGTAGAAAGAGTCATGCTGATATCTGACAGAAAGTTACAGGGTTGTTTGCTGAACAGTGATCCACCACAGTGGAAAGCAAAATTCCCTTGCAGAATAACTATGGTGGGATATTGCAGTTCCCCCGCGGGGAAATACACCTTGGAAATACCCAAACAACTGGAAAAGATAAGCCACAGATTTTCCATGGCTACACAAAAACAAATCAGTATCACGGAGAAACCAAAGTTTCACACTTCAAGATGTAAAATCCATGCTTTTGTTGTGTTTTTCATACAGCAAATAAGAATGAATAAACTATCTCCATCACACGTGACATATAAATAGATAATGGGCATTTTCCAAACTTTATCCATTCCAAGCCTTAATAACTAGAGCACATATTTTGGCTTTGTTCAAAATTTAGCGGTCTGCACTCTCCTGCGTAAAGGTTAAAAGGGGAAGAGAAAGATGAAGCCCTTCAGGCAAAGTCCAAGACCTGGCAAGACCACACCCTGTTTAATTCGTGAGATCTGCTGGATATGTATCACACTCATGGTGTGGCTCTGAAACCATGGTAGGACAGTTCTCATGCACAGATGCATATATTCCTTGGTTAATTTGCTCTAAAATGTCATTCAGTTAATAGCAGGTATGCACTGTGGGTTTAAAATCTTAAAGGACTGTTTGGTGGAGTCTATTTTAAAATATATGTTTTGTATATTTTCCATTTAACATTCAAGTCTACAATATATCTTAATTTTTTGGCTTTGCATGCACAGGGCTTCCTTCCATGGGTATGATAGAAAAATTGAAAGAAGAAAGTATGTAATAGTGGGTCTGCAGGAAAGGAAGATACCTGCTTCCCAAAAGGAAATCATCTGGCTTTACTCTTATGGTGGGTGGTTCACGTAGGAACTCACTTTTATTAGCTAATAACTGAGCAGACAGAGAGAATAAATTCTAAAAATCTACTAATGAGCCATTATGTTGGAAAATATAATCTTTTTTGTTAATTTTAAGACCACACTGCAGTGGCTGTTAATCATGATGATGTGAAAGCATGTATATGGCTTTAAGCTACACCTGAAAAGACACACAAAGTAGTCTCAGACATCCTTTTAAGTGAGGAAGGTGGAGAGGCTGTATTGATTGAACACACAATGTGCAATTTGGAGTAAATGACCACTGGAGGTTGCTATTTGTGCACAGATATATGACCACAAATCATGCTGTCTGACTGGTCTTGAATTGGCAGCAAAATAGAAAGAATTAAATTCACTTTGTCAGTGACGTTGAATATTTATACTCTAAATATGCCAGTACATTCTGAGTCATGATTTATTTCTTCATTTACTTTCCTCATCTTTTTCATGGTGCACAACTTCCTGGTTGCCCAACCTGTCCTGGGAGCAGGACAAATACCCAGGCAATCAACCTGTGCCAGTCTCAGGTCTATGACTTCTGACTGGTCGCCTAAAGCTAGGCTGGATATTTCTGCATGAGGCTGAGCTCACATCAGGACGATGGTGCAGAACTGCCCTGATGTGAAAGGTGGGTTGGCCGCGCGACTACTCTACAGGAGGTTGTGCTATGGCCAGACAGGCAGCTTTAAATGAGCTCACTAGTCGGGCTGCAACGCCAGCATGCACCTCAAACAGAGGTGCCCTGGAAGTCCCCTTCAGCCTGCGCAGCTCAGGTGAGATCTGGCAAAACTTTGATTTAAAGAAGGAAAATGATGTTAGGACCAGCATATTAAATACAAGAGGTCTATCACAGATTTCAATATGCTAGATGCATAGTTGTCACCATTGATGCTTTTCTGGCCATGCAGTCCTACTTGCTTCAGTGGCAAATTTGCTATTAAACTACAAGACAAAGTGAATGTAGAAAGCATGTTCCTGCATGAAGACTTTATAGCAAACACCAAATCCCAAAATTAATCAAAGAGGTAGAAGCTTTGCAGTAAGGCAAGTACCTAAGAAACTGAGAGTGAAGAAATTCTGCATTTGGTTTGTTTTATTTTTAATAAATACTTCTCTAAAGGCAACATTAAAAAAAAAAAAAATTGCATGTTTTTGAGCAAATACAAAACTGAACTGTACTTGTAAAAAATATTTTTTAGGTAGTCTGTTGGTGTATTAACTAATCTTGCCTTTTTTCTTCAGAGTCTGTTCGCTGACCTTTATCTCCCAATGAGAAAATTATTTGCAGCCTTTCTGCACCATCATAACCGAGCACAAGCAAAACTGCTTGCTGCTTTTAAGGAGCAGGCCTGAATTCCTCACACCCAGCGAAACTCCCACTTGCTCTTGATAGTCATGCAAAGAGAAATTCTGATCTACTGGACAGATTAACTTCCTTACATGAATTATCCCACTGAAGTTTGTCTACGTGAAGTTATTCACGTTAGTAAGAGAAGGAAGCAGGGTTTGGTTTTTAGTACACTATGAGACACATCAGACCTTCAGGTCTGCTCCCAGAAGTTGGGTATTGCTATGAAATGGCTGCCGTCTGACAAAACCTTGAGGGTAAAAAAAAAAAAGGGGGGAAACCCCCAAGAAACTGTAGAATATTCAAAAATAAAAATAAAAATAAAGGTATGTTTCCTATGCAGATTTCCAAACATTCAAAATATTGTTGCATTCAGCATATAAGCTTTCTGTGAACAGAGACACTGCGTTTTAGAATCTGAACTGTCAACGCTGGCACAAAACAATATAACACCCAACAGGGCTATCTATGAATTTCTAATGCTTCTTTCAGCTGCTTATTTCAAAATTTTAATTTCAAGTGATGCAAGAACCATGGTAAACCACACAGTAACTTCTCTAGTTCCCTGGCTTGTTGAGCTCATTCCAGGTGTTCAGAAGGATTAACAAAAGCCATTTTGAGTTGTTTTCCAAGAGGGAGTTTCTAAATTTGGTAGGCAGACATAAAAAAACGTGCATCTGTGTTATTATCCCAGTGGCCCGTGTTGGGTGTGTCCCTGGTGTTTTGCAAATCGTTATAAGCTTGTGAAAGCAGCTGGATGAAATACTTCTTCTAAAATCATCTCTCAAAAGATCACACACACACACCTTGACAATCATACATAAGCAAACATTTACCTGCATTTTTGTTATGTCATATATTGACCCAAGTTTAGCTGCTTCTCTAGCTGCCTTCAAGCTGAAGATGCTGTTGGCTATGAGCATCTCTTGTGCCTTTTTCCTCCAGTTTTCTTTCTAAATCTAATAATTTAAAAGTCCCTTTACAGCCATTTAATGCAAAGAGTGAACATTTTTTAAAGAGGTGTGTGATAATCAACATTTAGGATTCACAGCAAAGGTGGTACTAAGGCAGCTACATAAAAGCCAAGTGTATGAAAGCCAGGCAGATGGCGCACAGGCGGTGCCAGTCAGCAGGCACATGGCTTAATAGCTACCTCTAGACACGCTCTAGACTTCACCTTCTGCCAGCCTCACACTACTAGCTAAGTTTTCCTTCACCGTTAACCAATACTTAGTCTGATTTTTCCCAGTGTTATTCTTTGCCACTGATTTTTTTTTAAACTTTTTATCCTTAAGTACAATAGAAATTGGTAGACAAGTGTAACCTTTCTGTCTGAATTAGTTAACCGTTCTAGAGAAGGCAAACTTAAGCTAACAACAGTATCATAACTATCATTAAGTCAGGAAACTGTAATTTTTTCTAAATACCTACAACTTAAATATCATGAAGCCCTATGGCACTTAGTCAGAAGGTGAGGTTAGTGAAAAAGGGTTGTGAATATAGCCAAGGATAATGATGGACGTACTCTAAGGTGTGAAATCTGCAACCTGCATCCTTAGTTTCTCCCAGTGGTTACCCAGATGACATGATATGTATATGGTGTTAAGCCAACCCTGGCAAAAAAATTAGCAGCATGTGGCTTATTTTAAGCGTAGCATTGCAGGATCTGTAAGTACATGCCAAAGCACTCTGCTGGACTGGCATCTAAACGTGCAGCAGTGTCCAGAGCTGGATGCTGGCTGCTTACATCAAAAGGCTCCTGTTATGATATTACAAGACCGCAAACGCTGGAGGCTGAATGAGCTGCGTTCCCCGGGGAGAATTTTGTGAGGAATCAATGTGGTAATCACTTCTGTCTGAATGGTGGTGGGAAGGCACAGTTTTAACAACAGAAGGGAGTACATAGGACAGAAAGTGACCCTGAGGAGACAATAGTTAACCCACCTTCCCTGAGTCAGGATCAGCTACACCTTTCTTGCTCCTGACAGATACTTAGTACTATTTACGAAAACACCTTTACTTAATTTTCCCTGAATTTGTACAATTAAAGCTCAGTGCTTCTTCTCTAATGACCACTAGAAACAGTATTTTGTCCCCAGAGATCTTGCACTGTCTTTTATGGTTTTCATCAATCTTCTGCAGAACAAAACACTCCTCATTCAACTTTTTCTCTCAGTCATGAGACCTTTGATCATTTCTATTGCTCTTTTTAATGTTCCCTCCCACTGGGCCATATTTTTCTGCACAAAAAGATAAACTGAATATCATAAGTGGCACTGAAGGAAATACAGTCCCCTCTCCTTCTCACCAGGATACAGTAAGATGACTGGTTTTGCCTCCACACACATTTAGTGCCATTCTGGATGCTGCCCTTAGCTCTAATTTGGGCAATACCTCAATAGAGCAGTGATCAGTGGGTGTCTCCTATATCATACTCTTACCCTTCCTTGCTCACCAATATTAAGTCCCAAAGGAAACCCCAAAGTGTCCCTTCTTCCTTCATACCACAGTCTGAAAAGGCACATAGCAGAAAAGGCAGGAGTGCTGCTGCTCTCAGGTTTGGTCCAGTGAAGAGCTGTCCTATATGAGGGGGATGACCAACTCCACTGACTTAACTAAGGACCAGAGACCTCAGGCCACCTACAATACTGAGGCTCCCTGACTACCCATGTTACCTGGGATAGCTGTAGGTGAGAGAGAAAGAGCTGATCTGAGGAATCATTGGTATCATGTTGAAAATTAAACAATATATCAAATTTGATATACTGAATATTTTGAGCATCTCAGATCCAACATTGGCTCAACACTGAGGTTTTCCTTTTTATCTTTCATTAGTATAGGAGGAAAATGAAGCAATACACTGCCAAATCTGAAAATAGGTACACATGGAGGAAGGAAAGAAACATAGTTGAGACCTGAAGTCACTATTTAGTCCTCATTTTACAATGAGTTCCCACTGCTTCTGACTTCTTCCTACAGCTTCTGCATGGACCTAGTGCTAAGGCTACGTTGCTGCTGCATCAAATGGGTCCTGCAAAACTACTTTGACTCCTTGAACTTGTGTCTCACCCCCTCAATAGTGAAACAGTGGCAGTTGTGCAGTTAACATCCAGTTATCAGCACGGCTTTTTTTGCAAATAAGTGAAGTTGCAGCCTCTGACTTTGATGACATGGAGCAGAGGGAGGGGAAGTAGGTAAAAAGTGTAGGAACACAATTTGCAGAGATTATGCTTGATATTTACATTCAAGAGTTTGTGTCTGAGACAAGGTAAACTCTGGCAAGTAAAACTATCCTCACTAAATACTTAAAATACAAAGAAGTTATGTTTTAAAAACATCTATTTTAAGAGCCTTAAAAATATGACGTGTTTGCTTCCATCAATACACAGTCTGAATAGACCTAATTGAAGTTTTGGTGCAGTATTGAGTGAGATTACAGCAGGGGAAATGAGTTTCCCAGTAAACCATAGCCACAGTAGGCTTGACCTGCTTTGGTTTCATTGCATTTCTGAGAATCAGAACAACTGCACAGGAGAATTGCTCTGATCAGAGCTCTGTGAACTGGCTAAGAGAAATCAGATGGCATCACTTCCAGCCTTACTGGGGCATTCTCTCCCATCTCAAAAAAAAAAAAGCCAAGGAACTTTTTATTACAAGGAATGGCATGTGCTGGTGAAAAAGTGTCCTTCAGTTGCATGCTGAAATGCAGTCTCTCTCCATTTAATTTCTATGCCAGTTGGTATGCTCAAGGGGCCCTACAAGTTAAGAGTCTAAATGGTTAGATGCTTCTAAATTTGCTATAATTCATGGATTTTTCTATATGGTATAAAACATTCTATCCAATATCACTTTAAATAAACAGCTCTAGAATTAAGACAGTGTTAATATTTTTTAATTCAACTTCTGAGCATTTCATTCCTAGTAAAAATCCAAGAGCCTGATTTTATTGGATTACCATTGCATTATTCCATCAAAGTGAATCCTTAAACTCCAATTTCTCTAGCTCATATGGCATAAAGGATTTATGCCATATCCTCAAGCTTTCCTAGCTTAGCCAAGAGGATCCAGGATGAAAGTTTACTGTCATAGCAAAACAAACATGTAGCATGGGAAAGACATCACTGTAATACAAAATTGTGTAGAAGCTGAAAGCCCAAAGTAACTTTGAGAGATGAGCTTTGATTTCTTTGGATCTTTAATCCCCAGAACGGCTTGATTTTTTTGTCCAAGTTGTTCACCCAGGTCTAATGACCATTGAACAGTCTAGCAGGCACTACACATGAGGTAGGATTAGGAGGTCATGGGTTCAGTCCGTAAGTAGGACCACTCACCCCTGTCACAAATCTACTCAGTTGACAGACAATTCTTTGTGATGAGTTGGCCACCCATTTGGAGGGTCAACAGAAATCTTGCTTATTTTGAAAATTTGACCATAAGACACAAGCTGCCTTTCTGTGTGGGGAAGCCCACCCCCCAGATGCCCAGAAAAAAAATTCACAGTTCATGCTGGTCGAAATCCATCCTCCCACGGCTCTTTCTGTGGTGGCTAGTGTTTTTCAAGCTGACTGCTTTTATTCCATCTTCTGATTTGTTCTAAAAAATACTTACAGAATGTTGTAAAAATCTTTATTTTAAAGGGAAAACTCATTGCAGTGAGTGAATGCTATGTGGGGTTTTTTTTCAGTAACTTTAATAAAGAGAATGTTTTGAATGCTTTCACTTAAAAAAAAAAAAAAAAAAAGGGGTTATAAAAAAATACCTTAATGTCAGGTTTTAAAGTAGGATTTAGACCCCTCTT